>WIXG01000497.1:0-46684 GCA_009869945.1 Mesaphorura yosii | reverse complement strand
TACACATTATTCCTTGTTAAATTATCTATCATATGAATAAATTCGTTCCAAAATTTTCACATTCGTTTACGAGTTATCGTTATTTTAATGAGAGCTTTAAAACTTTTTGACCACGGTGTATTTGTACAAAGTGTGGCAGGCCTGAATCCTGCATTTGTATATTTTGTAAATATTTGAGATCTTGAAATGGAGTTTGGGTTTGCGTTGCTGCTTTGTGCGAAGAGTTTTGTTGTGTGCGAGGCGGCAGACATTTTTAAGGAAAATTCCGCTTCTCATGGATAAAAGATTATAATTTTGTTTGCCAATAAAATAAAATTTGTTTTCAAAAAAATTGATTTAAATACTTTTTTTAAATTCTGCCTTAACCTTTGAACTTTTCTATTTATCCTTGCCTCAACAGTTATTCACCAGAAATTCAAGGATCACACGTGACTCATATCGAGATCCATCCAACATTGCACCTACACATCGCGCACAACATGTAGGGATGCAACTCTTCAATGATGTGTACCATGACATTACGCTTCCTAAGGGACATCCGACTGTCTCTTAGGCACATATGACTCATTTTTCCAATGTTTAGCCCAATTCATTTTTTTAACCGACTTCTTTGGGCAGCATCCGCGATTTTCCCTGGTTCAGGCATTCAAACTGGCACCTTTATCGGTATTATTTATCGCTATGGCCCACACATTAAAGGTGCATATGAGGCGCTACATATTGACCTACCCCGGCGACTTGCCTCAATTCCATTAGGAAACAAAACAAGAGCTCTCATTAAATCAATACCAGATATGAAGATAAATAATAGGCTTGGTTTCACTCATGAATGGTCAACCATTACAACTTGGCAAATTACTGCTGACTATACATTCACACTCCTGATTGCATTTAATTAATAGTTAAGACTATTTTTGTCGTAGCAATTAAACAATTAAAAGATTGAATTTAGAGAAGACTTTAGTTTGGGAGCCCGGATTATGAGTTCACCGAGAAATTCATTCATGACCAATTTCGCGATAAACCAAACACAACGTGAATGGAAAGTTTCTGCCTAGCGAACGTCAATTTGGATATAGTCATCGGATTGCAGTTTCTTAATTCGCTTTTATGTTTATTTATTTTATGATTTCAAAGCAATTTAAAACTATGAATTTTTGGTGCACCAAAAAAACGGATCAATAGGTGGCCTTTAGAATTGTTGCCAAATTTCATGTCTCGCCATTTTATTACTGAGTTGAGTAGAATTATCAATTATTTTTGCAACAGTTTAGCCAAACCTACTAAAACCATTCCAGGCTCCGCGGTAGGAAAAAGTAGGCTCCCGCTCTTATCAACATAACCGTAAAAGTCAAGCCGTCCTGTCTCTTCAAATCCAAGTTTCTGCACTGCTTTCCTAGCATAAGGACTTGTAAACATTGAATGGCATAAAGGATAACTCCGGCTCCGCAGTAGGGCCAAACTACGCCGATTCATTTCTGAAGCAAGACCTTGTTTCAGGTATTCAGGGTCAACGGATTGGACAAAAAATTTGCGTAGTGCTCGATTCCGTATTTCTCAAATAAATTGCACTTTTTCTTGAGTATTTCAATAAAGCCAAGCACTTTGATCATTTTCTCGGAAAGCTTTGACAGATCATCATCTTTTTCCTCTTCTTCCTTCGTACATTTGGAAGTTATACGAACACCTGCAACCTGCATCCAAATTTAATACGTAATACATTTTTGTTTTCTGCACGTAAGCGCAAAATGTCAGGTCGCCTTACCTTTCCAGTCGCTTCATCTTCCGCGTAAAAACTAATATCATCATTCTGGTTCAGGCACTTGACAACGTAGTCGTCGATAGCCTGAAATTCTTGGTCGCCGTAATCTGACAGTCAACAACCGAGTTCATCTTGTAAAATGTTGCGCGGAGATGTAGTAAAATTTTTGCGTGGTCGTCAGGCTCAATTCTTTTGAATATGAACTGCTTCCACTGTCCTTCCATGTAACTCTCCTTGTCCAATTCTTGTTGCTGTAGTTGCTGACTCATTTTTTGTGAATTTAACAAATGTAAAGGATTCTGATCAGATATAACTGACTGTTGAACTAAAATGAATTCGTGCAAGTTCAAGCACAAACTGGAAATTGGCGAATTTATACGAATCTCGAATATACGCGAATTCGTTTGAATTTGAAGTTGAAACGTTGGGAAAATAACAGAGGAAATATGAGTCAGTACTCAACAGCATTGAAGGTCTTACGTAATCAATCGTGCAGAGCATTAATAAAATACGAATACAGCAACACAACACTTGTTGAGAACACACAGTCTGTAAAGCAAGGTCACAGTGTTAGTGAGTCGTGCTTGTGCCCGGGTCACGCATTATGTAACGAGCATGAACATTATAATGAGCCTATGACCGCAAAGCATGTGCTCTAAATTTGATACCGAAACTGAATAAATTTAACTCTGTTGCCATTTTTAAAAAGTTTTATTTTACACGAGCTCTCTGAGCCAGGAACAGTAAAATCATGAACCCAAGCATAAAAAATGTACAACTTGCTCCCTCCGCCTTTACCCCACATCACTACGCGACCCAGGGCTCCACAAACGGGTGCTCCTGTCCAATGAATCCATGCGCCAACCCATTCCATGCTCTAAAGGCTCAGGTCTTGCTTTCCTTTCCACAACTCCCTTCATGTACCTTGCCCAAAGTTCGCCCACTCTATCCATGGCCTTCGAAAACCATTCCGAGCCCCGTATCGCCTCCATAACCGGTGTAGTCAGAGCCCAGTACCCCTTGACCACTTCAGGCGCTTCTGTTTGCATCATCTTTCTAAACTCTACATCCGCGAGAAAGGTTGCAGAATCCGGCCTTGTGCCCACAATTTCGTACAAATAACCGTCGTCTCCGACCCCACGCGCCCCAGGAGCCCTCCGCATTAGACAGAGACGGAGTCGAGTCCTATCTTACAAATCATGCTGAGCTTGTGAAGGAGAGTCTTAAGTTAAAGGAAGTTTCTGATCCTGAATGTCGTCGGAACTTTGGCAAGGAGTATCTTCGATGTTTGTACCTTACAGATACTGGCTATAAATTGCTTCAAGAGCACGACTCGAGAAGACTCACTGCAGAAGCGCAGAAACAATTCTGAATTTAAAAACTGCTGCCGTGCCTCTTTTGTGACCAGAAACTTCGAAAACACTTAAGTCATAAAATATTAGGTCATACAATATTAGAGCCGGCAATGACAGAAAACCGCAAAAAATGTGCTTTAAATATTACTATAAGATACGATAAAATAAATACATGCATTTGATTAAAATAAGCTTGACTCAATTCAACAGGCCCCTGTTCGTTCGGAAGCTTACGTTGACTGGCACCAAAAAGTACGAGGCGTGCAAGCGCGAGCTTGCTCGCATGCCCTTCGGAGCTTGCATCGCGATGGGTCTGAGACTATCATGGAAGGCGTCCTCAGTTCAGTGTAAATCATTTTTGTCCGAGTGGCTCCACCTTCCAGTTCGACGTGACCTTTATGTACGTGATTTCAATCATCATACTCTCGATCGTGTACCATCTCCGGTTCCATGCAAGTCCTTCTGGGACTAAGGGCTTCGCCCTTCTCATGGTCCTCACCATCTTGTCTCTTCAACCTGCTCCGACCAGCGAATATGAACTGCCTCACACATAATAATTGCGGCTGCGTACATTTGATACTGAGAGAGATATCTACATGTAGACATCTCTATTCGTCACTGAGGGTTTTGCCTTTTTGGCTTGCGTGCCCCGCTTACCTTTCAGGGAGCGAAATGATCTCAATTCAACCACAACAGCTGATGCGATAGTTTACGAGTGCCATTTAGTTTTGCCAAGCGCCGTTTCTGTCCTAAAATTCATTCAGATCTGAATGCTATAAATCACTCCATAGTGATACGTATGGCGTTGAGAACTCGTTAGGTTTAATTTGGCTTGAATTTAGCGTCTTCCCATCGTCATTTTTTCCTATTTGTGTTTTGTTTACTAGGTTGGCTTAGCGTATTCCAAGGATTCAAATTCAACAAAGGCTTTCATGTGTAAGTGTGTTTAAATTGAACTACGCGCAGATGATGAATTCGATGTCCACTTCGTTCCAGAATCAGCAGCACTGTTCCGCCCGCGAGTCCCACGACCAGAATCAAGTACGCAGAGTACAAATCATTGACCCAAGCCCCAACGTACTGCTTACTAAGCCGCCGCCGCCCGTGACTCGTACAAATCGGCGTATACGTCGCTTCGTAGTCCGCCACGTACCGCCGCATTAGCCCTGAAGTGAATACGAGCAGAATCTTGGCGTTGAAGAGCTCCTTGTAGGGCGAACCTTTCGCCACAAACAGCCCGGAGCGAAAGGGGATCGACGTGACGGAGAAGGACGAGATTTCAGAGCAGAGAAACCGGTCATCCGCTGCAGCAGCGCCGCACGGGCCACCGCCCGTGCTTGATTTGATTGTCGTGTAAAACTTGTCGGGAAATGTCAAAAACGCAGCGGGTCGCGCAAGAAGGCGGGCTTGGGCTTCAGGCGCCTGGAGCAGACTGGAATTCCCGCCAGAACCGACCTTCTGAATTAGAAGACTGGTCGCTGTTGCTGCTGCTGCAGGCGTCGTCGTCGAATTGTCGCTGACCAGGCCCACACTCCCACCGGCGACTTTGGCTGTGATTGGCTGGCTGAGCGTGAGAGCCACACTGTTGTCGACGTCGATCGTGATCTGGAGCGAACTGCGCAGGAGCTGCTCGAAGGAGTTGATGGGGTTCGGCGTGACGGTGAAGAACGACACCATCGTCGCAGAGTAGGCGACGAAGGACAGAAGGCCAAGGAAGAGCCCGAGCACAAGAATCAGGCGGAGCTGGGTTGGGCGAGGGGCGGAGTGCCAACCCTGCTGGCAAATTGCGGCGAAGCACCAAAGGATGGGAGGATTCCAATCCCGAACCTGCCGTGCCGTAGCTGTGCCAGGGTCGTCGAGAAACCGCTCCCGGAGCTCCGCGACGAGTTTCATGCTTCCCAGCAGCAGCAGCCACGTTCCAACAAGCACCGCCCAAAGTTGGGGCTCGAAGGGAAGTAGGAGAATGTCGCGCTCTGTGCTGATGGACGGCTGACGGAAGAATGCGGTGAGAATGAGCGCATGGATCGGGACCAAATACGAGAGGGATGCGGCGCGGTAGGGCAGAATGCTCGTTTTCGCTAGTGCGATGTCTGCCCGGCCCTCGACCACCTCCTGCGCCATACCCACGGCCCAGCGAGAGCGAGCGGGGACATTGCCGGTAGTCGGCGCGGGCTCCAAGCTCGCCCAGCCCTTCGTGGGCACCGAAACCCAGTGGAAATGAAGCGCGTGCTGCAGGCATTTAAAGATGTCGACGCCAAATCCGTGTGAGAGCCGCGGGCTCTCCGTCGACGAATTTGCTGGCGTCCAATTCACTTCGCCTTGAGTCATATTTCCTTCTGGGGCGGTGGCACGAATTGTGACGCCTCCCAGATTGCTGCGCGTAGCCACTTTATTGCCAAACGAAGAGAGGTCGCGCCCATGCCCGATTGGATTGACTTTGACTTCGACTTCGACTTTGGTTTTCTCCTTCTCCTCCTCGCTTAATGCGTACATTTCGAAGAGGGTCCAATTCCAGTTGGTGCCTTGGCCAGAGGCCTTGGCGCTGGTCGCCAGGATGTACACGTTACTGTTTAAGCTCAGGACACGCTCCAAATTGCTGGCGGCCCCAGCCGTCGACGTCAAATTCTTCGAAAACTGGTCTCGTACACGATTTATCAGTGCTTCACTCAAATTCTGAGCCGACCCGTTTGATTCCAAGAATTCCGACTCTGAAGAGGCTAAGAAAATGTAAATGGGAGCCGCCAGGCTCGGATTCGAGGTGCTGGCCCCGTTGTGGGGCAGGAGCAATCGATTTAGCTCAATGGCCAGCATCTGGAAGCAGAATAGAAAAAACTCCTCATTGTTGTAACGGGTGTTATAAGAGTAATAACTTCAATGGGGTCTTACTTGTGTGAAAGCTTCTTTATCCATATTCTCAAAGACGTAAACGTCGTGGGATTGCTCGCTGCGCTGAAATTGCATTTTCGAATCATCAGAAGCAGGATTCGAGCACAAGCTGATTGCAATCGAAGGACAGCTTGCCAAGAGCAAGTTCTCCACCTCGTCAGTCGTTGTTGTCCAATTCGCCGCCGCAGTCGCAGTCGAAGAATTAAGAGATTTGGCTGCTCCAGAAGAGCAAGGAACAATAACAACATCAAAATGGGGCTTCCACTCATGTGAAAGTGCGTTTAGGAAGTCGAAAACGGGGCCCACCTTCTTGTCGGTGTACCGAACGCTTGTTTCTTGCTTGGAATCGCTGATTATGATTACCGCTGCCAACACGCACAATAGCGGCGATGATATAAGGAATTTTCTCATTTTGTGAGGCTGAAAGGGCGCAGAATGCACAAGAATGACAAAAATTTCGAACCTACCTTGAAGACTAAACTTTTCAAATGCAGACAATGGCGACTTTGCCGAGTGACGAAACTTTAGTAACGTGTCAAGTGATTAGTGATTTGCGCAGTGAAATCGCGCAAATAGCAAATGTATGTTTACGGATGATTACGGAAGAAATTGCCAATTACCGACTCTTTCACCAGCAAATCAGCATCAGCAACAGTTTATTGAGTTTAACGACTTGAAAACTGTGAAATCAATAACAATCAATAATTTAATGACAGTAATTTATTGACAATAGAAAAGGGTATAGAAAAACTCAAAAAAGTACTGATTTGCATTAAGCCTGCTGCGCCCGCTGGAAAATCTTCTTCTGCAGGTCGTCATTCTGGAGCTGCTCCAAGGTCAGGAGGGAGATGCCCAGCTGGTCCTCCCGCGTGAAGGGCTGTGCCATCTGACGGAGCCAGCGCTTGGAAATCTGCACCGACTCCTCCACGCTCAGGTTGCACATCTGGTCTTTCAGGTGCTCCTGAATCCATTTCGGCAGTTTGTTCTTCTTATCCGAACGCGAGAAGCGTTTGTCGGCAAAAACCATGATTCCGTAGTCTGTCTTGCCTCGGAGGACTCGCCCAACGCACTGAGCGGCATGACGCATCGCGTCAAAGGTCAGAAAATCGTTTTCTCGAATCTGTGACGACAAAATTCGGAGAAATGATATAAAAAGGACGGGGAAAGCGGCCGAAAATCAGGAAAATTCGATGGGAAATGGAAATATTACCTGAAATTGATCCCGCAAATACTCCAGCCGAGCTTTGAGGATCCGACTTTGCGTGTAGACGTACGGAATTCCGAACATGAGCACGGCCCGACCGAGATGATGGTCGAAATCCACGCCTTCGGAGACTTTTCCACGAGCCACAGAGAGCAGCACGGCTCCACGCCCGTTCTCACACGCTTTGATGTAGTTTAGGAGCGCGAGGCTCGTCTCCGCCGCGTCCTGCGTCTCGATGAAGAGCAGTTTGTACTTTGAGAGCTGGTCGATGACTCCGTGGTCGTACCAGCTCGCGACGACGTTCTCCATGTACAAGTACGACGTGAAGAAGCAGACGAGCCCGTCCGGGACGATTTGCGCCATTTCGACGAGAAGTGAGCCGTAATTTCGGATGACGGCAATGTCCTCGCGCGTTTCGTACTTGGACGAGATTGCGACTTGATCGTTGCCTTTCGACACGATCTGAAAGCAAAATTTGCAAAATTTTTGAATTTTGCCACCTAAACCCGAAAATTCACATTTTGCACACACAAAATTAGCAATTTGGGCAATTTCTATTTACCATTGGCAGGATGCACTGTCGAGCGAGTGTCATCGTGAAGCTCGTCATGAGCACCGGTTGAAAGTCGAGGATTTTCGGGTACATATCGAGCGGCGAAAGCGTGCCCGAAGTGATCACGACCGACTGAAATCGATCGAAAATCGGCTTGATCGCGATCGACGAGTCTAGACAACTGAAATGCAGAATCGGATTCGACACCGTCGGACTCTTTTCGTCGAACGGCTCGATGATGATCGTGAATCCCTTCGTGTACGTCGAGACTAGCGTTGCAAACTGCGAAATGAGAATCAGCGGCGAGAAATCCGACATGTCGGCGATCTCGAGGGTTTTGATGAGAGAGGCAAGGCGCTCGGCTGTGAAGCGGAGTGGTTTGCGGTCCACACAAATTTTTCCGTTCACGTCCTTGATGAAGCCGGCAGGCGACTCTTGCACGACGTGCTGGACTTTCAGGCGCATTTTGATGTAGTGCACGAATTTGCTGAGAAAATGGACAAAGTGCTCCGCATTTCGAATGTTGCCTGGAACGGCTTCCTGGAGGATTTGGTCGGGGAGGATTGGATTGGCCAGCACCAAATCGGCGTCACGAGCAACGCCTGCGTCACGAAGACCTTCGACAAGGCGGTGGTACTCTTCTTTCAGCTTGGCTTGGTCGCGTTCCTTCAAACTGTTAAAAAAGTAGGTGGTGCAAAAGAAAAAATTAATGTTGATCCAAAATTAATAAATTCCTTTTTCTTTTGAATTTCAGTAAAACTTAGAACTTACTCTTCAATTGTTTGTGTCAAAGTACTCAAGTTTGTGGTGCAGCGATCGAGGATTCGTTTGTTGATCTTGACGCTCATGGAATCAATGCACACATTATCTGGAAAATTGTAACATTCATAATTCGTAAATTACTTCATGAAACCAGTTGATCAGTTAAAATGATAATGTATTTCCCTTACCAATATTGTGAGCTTCATCAAACACGACGATGGAGCTTCTCGTGAGTTCCTTGCTCACAATTTCGGCAATCTTCGGATCCAGCAAGTAATGATAGCTGTAAATTACAATGTTGGCATGCGATATCTGAAAAAGCCACAAGAAAATTAGTTGCAACCGAATTAATTTACTGCTTCGTGCCCAAGTGCAGGATTAATTAAATAACTTACCGCATAACGAGCCACAAAATACGGGCAATAGCCTTTCTTCCTTCCATACGACTTCAGTTCATTCAAATCGTAAACCCCGAAAGGCAGTGGCGCTTCCCGGCCCTCCGAATCGAAGGCCTCATAGAAATCACATACAGGAATTGATTCGTCCTTCTGATGACGAGCACGAACGTACGACGCAGTTAAGCTGTGACAGCGACCGTCTACGATTCGACCTTCCTTCTCTTTGCTCACCTAAATAAAGAGTTTTCGTAAATAAATAATTAGAGTTCGACTTGTCGAGTATTTTGGGTTAGAGTTAACAGTTAATAAACTTACAGTTGGATGAATGCACAAATTCTTTCTTGAGCTTAACGCCAACGCCAGAATCGGCTCGGGAACGCCGTTTATCTTCTCGTAGTAGTCGAGCAAGTATTTTAGCTCTGCCAGCGCCTTTTCAATCTCCGGCAGTGTTCTCGAGCAGTAGATAAGCTTGGATACGACTGATGGGTTGTACTTCATGTAGGAAACCACGAGGGAAAGGATAGAAACTGTTTTTCCAGTGCCAGAAGGCATCTCAAGCATGCAGTGACCCTGGAGGAGTAATTCAATTCAATTACAGTCAGTCTTAAAATGCGCAATTTGCCGCTTGAGTATTCAGTTACAAGTTAATTACCTTTGCATCGAGTGATTTCTTCAGTTCGGTCATGTAAGAGAACTGCTCCGGGTAAATATAGTCGTAGGGGAAGAGAACTTCCAGTCCGTCCACGTTGAGCCTAAGATCGGTCAATAAATCAATGAGTAAGTAACTGAGCAATTACCTGTCAAATCCATCATCTACATATTAGTTAATAGTTAACTTACTTCATTATCAGCAGCAGAAGCAACAGCAGCCGTGAGTTTCAAATTTCAAACAACCAAACACCAACGTCTGAGTTTAATCTCGACCACATCAGATAATCAGATAATTAAGCAGGTAGCAGGCACAGGCACTCAAGTCGGCTGAATTAAGCAATAAGAATTTTACCAAACGAAGGCATTCACTCAGCGTTCTTATCACTCACATTTCACATCGGTGGTGAACAAGATTCAACTAAATGCCACCGGGTTATACGAATAGTCGACTTTTGTGATATTTCAATTGGCGCTTTCGATTCATCATCTTCCCATTCTCATTGCATCTCTCGTCTCATCTTTTAGCTTTATCGTACCCGTCATGCCATGCCGTTTGCATTATGCTGGATTCTGCCAATTCTAGCCTGGTTTTCCAGGTCTCCGCTGAAATTGAACCAGAAAGAGATTCTTTGCTGAGACTCCCAACCAAATCAGAGTTCCCGTACGCTCGTGCTCGTCAGCGAGTAATTATGATTACATGGCAAATTAATTAACAACGCAATGACGATGACTCATACATTAAATTATTCCTGCTGCTGAATGGTAAAGAAGAGAGTTTTTGACTTCCTGTTCTGTCTCCCTGCTCAGTCACTCATTTCTCAACTGCTAGACATTTGCTCTGGTCTGGCCTGATTAGTGATTTAGCTATTATTAAGCTAACCGTATTTTGGAAACACTTTCCTCTTCGTCTTCCTCTTCGTGAATCGTGAATCGTAAACAAAACACTTGGCACAATTCGCAGGCAATAGAAAATAGAAATAGAATGAGTAATCGCGCTTCGCTTTCCGTGCATGCATTCATTGACTAATTAGAATTATAATTAGTATGTGGATCAGCTTTCAGTCTGTTTGCACATCCACCAACGCAACACCAACCGACTCCAACTCAGCAGCAGACGTGAGAAAATCATCTGTATTGAAGGCTGGAGTTAATCATGCATCTTTTTCACAATCTTGAACGGAATTACTCGCTCCTCCTTTTCTTCTTCATTCTAATTCTCCTGCAAGATGTGACTGTGAAAGGTTGCCTTGCCCGCAGTGCGAGTGCAGGTGCAAAGAAGAAAAGTGATCAGCCGCGAACGCCAACTAGGGGATCTGCCGCGGAGGAGCCGGCTACGATTCAATGCCAGGACGAAGATGGGAATCCAGTTCCTTGGTAAGTTGATCTTGTTCGATGATCTACCAGCGCCTGGAGGCTTTGACATCTTGAGTGACTGCTGCCTGCTGGGATTGGCTGATTGACCGATTTCTGCCTTCTAAACTCAGGTTCATCGCCTACAAACTGCCGCGGATCCGCGTCGCCGGCGCTGGACCCCAATTCAGACAGGGCAGCGGCTACTCGTATATTCTTCCTACCTCCTTGAAGTGGACACCATCCGAGAAACCAATTGGCGACCAGCACTCCGTCGTTGGAGAGACGCTGAAGCCGTTTTTCCAGAATGTGAGTCATATTCTGATTGATCTTGTCCCAATTTGTCGAATTTGTATTCAAATTGTATTGCATCGCGGTGTGGGCATGGATTTTAGCTCGCCGTCAGCAAACCTTCGCTACTTTCCGTCATTTACAACGACCAACCAGCATTCCGAGACGATTTCGGGTACAACGGGCATGCAAAAGGCGTTATCATCGCGGGAAATGCGACTGGAGTCTGGTTAATTCATTCCGTGCCAAAGTTTCCTGATGTGCCACCGCCAAAGACGAAGCTGGCGCTTGGTGCCAGCGGGTATTACAATTTTTACCCGAGCTCGGGCCTCACAAACGCTCAAATGTTTCTGTGTCTGTCGCTCACTCGGGCTCAAATCGATGACGTCGCCGGAGTATTTCGCCTTGTTCGCCCTCACATCAACAATTCGACCCTGCCCGAAGAGCTGCAGTCGGCGTACCCCAAACTGAAGGAGTTTCTCGGCACGCGAAGGTTCAGCAGCCGCGGTCCGATATCGCAAGTCTTTCCGATCCTAACGCAAGACGGACTGAATTTCCAGCTGTTTGCGAAGAGCCCTCGCCTTGACCAGGAAATTTACTCGGAATGGCTCGCCCCGACCCTCAAATCGAGTCTTGACGTACAGTCGTGGCTGAATGGAGTGAACGCCTTCACGTCGAATTGCAGCGACGAGTTTCCCGTGTACAATATCAAAGACAAGAAGATCGCCGTGGAGGAAGGGCGAGAGTTAAGCTTCAGCAGGAACGATCACTCCAAGTGGGCGGTGGGGCGAGAGGAGGCTGGCGGCGGCCCGTGGACGTGCGTGTCTGACCTGAATCGAATGGAGGGGCAGAAGTCACGAGGAGGATCCACGCTGTGCCTGAACAACTCCAGGCTCTGGACAGCGTTCAATTCGGCTGTGCTGGACCTCCAGCCGTGTCCTCTCAATCGCGACCGTGGCTGAGTACTTGCGCATTTAATTCTTTGACATTTATTCTTGTTGTTTAGTGAAATTGCATAATCATAATTTGCTGTTGATTGAATTCTTGAAATAAAGACTACGGGCCTTGGCCCGATTTTGGATCTGGGAGGCTCGTCAACAAAGACGACGAGCGAAATCGCACGTGCGCTCAAGAGTTAAAGCAAGGAGAAATTACGAGCAGGAATTTGAACGCAGTTGCGGCCTGAATTCAGGTTGAAAATCGAAATCATATTCATTATCGTGATCAATTCGTCGAGTCTCACAAAAATATAGTGCAGCCACCTCCACGCGTCCACATTTGCGAATCCGAAAACTAAAACAATAAATTAAGTGATCCAGTGTAACCTAACCAGTGCACCCGTCCGTCTGCAAAGATGAACAGCTTTGACCCGCCAAATCCCTACGCAGCCGCTACAGGAATCGGAGCTCGATTCAACCACCCACCGCTGCGTAGGGGTGGCGGCGGAGGGGGAAATCGTGGTCGAGGCTTTCGGGGAGGCAACCGATCTGGCCCTCCTCCTTATTACCAGAACCGAGCAGGTCCTTCAATGAACGGATCCCTGTCGCCTCAGCAGCAGCTGCCGACTCACCCGATAACCCAAACTCTTCAGCAACTCCGAGCCTCCTCGTGGGATTTTCCACTCGAGTGCCCCAGCGCACGCACCGCCGAAATCGGTGATAAGGACTTCTTGGCTAAACTGACCTTTGGCAACGTCTTTGGAGTCTGCATGCACGATGTCAAGCCCATCTCCTGCCCGTGTGGAGGAAGCAAGGCGTTCTGCTGCAGTAAATGCAAATCCTTCTTCTGCACGGACACCTGCTCCAGGCTGCTGACGACGGAACAGTAAGTTTGCGAATTGCGATTATACTGCAAGGAGCCACTGAATTCTAATTCGATATTGATTAATTAATTACTCGTTTGTCTTCGCAAAGGAAACAAGCACTGGACGAACTGCACGCTTCGATGGGACTTCCTCCTCCAGGAGGGAATGCAATTCAGGGCCCGAGTCTGGGCGTCCCACGATTCAGGGTTGCTTCCGACTCAAATGCGGGAGCAGCAGCAGCAGTTCAGGAAGCCCAAGCCCAAGCAGGCGAGAAGCCTTCGCACTCGCAATCACAGTCAATTCCTCCAACTACATCTGGTCAAACACAAGAATCTGAAGCTGCTAATTCGGCGGATTTGGTTAGCACGCTCTCTACTGCCACCGCAACCAGTTCGGAGTCACAGTCACCGTCACCGTCGGAAGTGATAGCGACGCAGGTTGAAGCTCAGTGTGACCCGGCATTGGCGTGGGTGCCGGAAGTCCCAGTGCAGACTCCCCCAGCTGCTGTATCTACTTTTGGTGTGGCCGGCCGAGGGGTAGGGCGAGGAAGGGGCAGAGGAAAGTCTGAAGGGAGCGAGAGCGGAGGCAGTTCTGTTCTCGGGCTCCCACCGCCTCCTCCTCCCGTCCTTTGCGCGGAGCGGCTGACGATTGGCGAAACGGTTGAAGTAAGTTTACTCTTGGCGTGGCGCCAAGTTTGACTTCGATCAAAGCCTGAATTGCCTATAAACATGGTCTTTATTCTCTTTTCTAGGTCCAAGTGACGTGGACGCTCGACCCCGCCGAAATATACATCGCACCCATTTCCATCCGCGAGAAGCACGGCCAAATCGAGGCGTTGATCAATTCCGTCCATGATTGGGAGCCCCTGCCGCCTGATCCGAGGGTCGACACTCCGTGCATCGCATACTTCGACGACGGTGATGGCGATGAGGAGGGCCGTGGCTTGTATCGAGCCAAAGTGGTCGAAGCAAATGCAAATCCCCTCTGCGACACTGACTCGTGCACCGTTAAATTCGTCGACTACGGCAACATAGCACAGGTCAGCAAGTCAGAACTCAAGGCCATGCCAACGGCGCTCCGCCAAATTCCCGCTCTGGCCACTCGCGTCATCTTCAGACAGATTTGCCCTCCGCAGTCTGAGGTGGATTGGTCGGAGGAGGCCGTGCGCCATTTTAAAGGGTTGGTCGGGGGGAAAGTTTGCCGCTTCACGCCGACGGATGCCGGGGAGAGCCCGGAAGGCTTTTACTTCGGCGGAGTGCTCACCGTTCGCGTTGGCGATGGTAGGGGCGAAGAGGAGGACGTCTGTGAGAGGATGATACGTGATGGATACGCAGAGGAGTTCCAGATGGACGTCAGATTTTAGTTTCCTCCAGTCTTGAAACGCCCAGCCGAGAAGAAATTTATTCGTATTTTACAAATATTTCATGCTTCTGAATCCAATTTTATGTATTTTAAGTATTTTTGAAGATAAGCAAATATTTAAATAAAAATCGAAACCGAAGATCCACAATCTGAGTTGCAATTAATTTTAATTCTACTCCAGAAATTTATTCACAATCAGGAAAATTAAGTCAAAGAACAAGAAAACGGAAGAAAAGTTGCATTGTACTCTAATCACCAACGATAATTAAGTAAGTACGCCATTGCCATTGCCATCGGCCGCAAGCACAGCCGCTCCCTGACCGCCGTACTCCTTCGGGAGCACACCAGCCGGAAACGCGTCTCTCAGCGTAGGGCCCCAGCTCGCCTCCCCCCAGCCAAACACTCGCACTTTCTGCACCGTCGCAGCGGACATGAACGGGCGCACAAAGTTGTACACCCACGTGAAGACCATCGGCGCATTGAGCACGAAGACTGTGCACACAATCTCGGGGAAGTACGCTTCAAATTCCCGGAAGAAGCGGGTCGTCGACTGGAGCGTGTCGAGGCTCAGTTTGGCCCAGCTCAGCTCAGCCATGTCGAGAATCGCGACAACCTGCACCACGCCGTGGTCGGTCCGCGCCTGCTCGATCCGGTCGAGCACCCGCTGAAAGAGACTGTACACGAAGAGAACGAGCTGCTCCTTCAGGCCCTGCTCAAGCAAGAGCCGCACGTGCCACCGACCCACCGGCGCCCAGATGACGGGGCGGTGCAGGTCGTCTTCGCCGAGGAAACGGACGGTCAGGTCGGATTCCACGACCGCCGGCGTGGTGTAGTGCTCCGGGTCGATGCAGGCGGGGAAATCGTGCTCGTCCCGCCAATCGTAGTAGGCGCGCAGCATTTGGAGCGCCCGGGGCACCGAGTGCGAGCGGGCACGGAGCCAGCGGATGAGGAAGTGATCGGGAAGGAGCTGATGCTGCTGCTGCCGCTGCTCGGCGCCCTGGTTGCTGTCTGCACCCTGGTGGTCGAGTCCCCGCATTGAGGCTACTTCGGAGCGGAGGATCGGCAGGAGCTCCAGCTCCTGCGGGCTGTAGCCTTCACGCCAGGAAGGGAGCGGCTCAGACGGGTCGCCGGGCGAAGGAGTGTCGCCCATGGTTGGCGTGGCGGGATCTTCGGCGCCCAGCCCTTGATTTAGAAGCCGTACGGTGACAAATCAATGAGGAGGATCCCGTAGAGGATGTAGCAAGTGAGGTAGAAGAGGAATATGACCGTGAAGAGCTCCATTGCTGAACGTGGCTGCCCGAAATGCACTGCTGGAGTGGTGGCTACGCGTTGCACCACAAACTAGCTCGCTGGAGTGGAGGAGTTTTGGCACGGACTGGGAAGAACTAACGCGGCAGGAGCACAAAACACGCGATCGAGGCGGAATCCAAAGAGCGACTGACAGACAGGCAGCGAATGAAGGAATAAGGAAATTTGAGACAAGAACACGAACACGGAGACGAGACGCAGAAAGTCACAAAAAGTAACAATTAACAATGTACTCGAATCTGTGTCTTGCCTTTTTTGTTTAGTGGTCAGTTTCTGCTGGTTTGGTGCTTGAATCATGTACAGAAATTGTTTCTTTGAAGCAAACCAGCAAAAAAAACGTAGTCAAACACACAAGACACCGAAGTGATACAACAGAATTACCTCACATTGTATACGTAATTCTTAATTCAACACTTCACCTCGCAGTACTGTAAAGAGTAATTATAGCTAAATGCAAAGTACAGGCACATTTACATAATTCAGTCATCATCTAAGTGCATGAAAATAAGCCAAATACGTAAACGTAGCTAAATAGCGTAAATATGTAAGACTTCAAGTTGCCTGCTGCTGCTGTCGCATTACATTGTGTGGTAATTCTTAATTCTTGCTGGCCTTCGACTTCGGTCGTGTATCCCTCAAAATGCAGACGCAGATGCAGTGCAGATCCACTGCGACGAACTCTGTCTTTCTGACATTGAAGAAGAGGTCCTTTGCTGTCATTGCTGTTATGATCTCGAATAGACTTGTATATTATTTGGGTTGAGGACCCATAAAGCAAAGCAAGGGTTACTGGTTCCTGCATTTGGTTGGGTCAACAGCGAGACGAGGTGCGAGACAATCAAGCAAGGTCGCCCATTCAAGGTTTTCAAGGCTTCAAGGCACCGAGCCCTTCGCTGATCTGAGCTTGGGCACAGCTAAAGGATAAAAATAGGCAGACTCTTTTCTTGCTCGATTCTTTTCTTAAATCTTCTGCATTCTGTATTAAAGGAACGCTACTTTGAGGAAGGAAGTGCACGTCAGCCACAAAGCCAGCGAGCCGGACAGTCTGTCAGTCTGTCGGATGCGCTGTCGCTGCTCTCCAACGCGATCGCGACGTGAGAGAAGGGAATTTATAAGAAAAGAAAAACAAGACACAAAATCATAACAAATGTGTACTACAAATTAAGATACAATCATTTTATTACCATTTCTTGTTTTTTATTGCTTGCACCTGCACCTGCTTTGTAAGGCTTTGGCCATTCGCTGGGTGGGCGAAAGGGGAAGTGATGGCAGGCTGCAGAGAGCCCAAAGGCTCAAAAGTGCGTAAGTGCGTGGCTGAAGTAGGAAATTAATTTAATGTGCGTACGCACATTCACTGGCTATTCGACAAGAGTCGTTTCAGATAAGGACTGTGCAAATTTACAAATTTTGCAGGATGCTGAACCGGTTTTGTTGCTGATGCCTGATTCCTGAAACCTGAATGCCCAGTCTGCGTGCAATTTACAAATTCGCCAATTCTTTGTCATACCTGCATTTCTTTACTCAAGATGCAAATAGTAAATGCAATTTAACGTCGCGCTTCGCTTCCTTGAGCTTGATATTTCTCTCGATTACTTGTTTACATGTTACTTTGCTGGTTGCTCGTTCATTCTCATTGTTTATGGCCACGTACGTTGTGTTCGCAGTGCTCACGCCCAAAAAGTGAATGAAGTGCAGTACAAATTGCGAAATGCTACAATTAATTGCGTGCTTAATTCGCTTCTCGCTTGACAGTCACAGTCAGCCAGCCCGTCTGAAATCTAGACTTAAGGCCTTTAAAACCATTTAAACAATGAAATTCGTAGTAGTATTTAAGTCCATTGAGCAATGATGGTCATGAATTATTGCGATTTTGTGGTCTCTGTCAAATAATTTCAGGATTATGCAAATTTTTGCAAGCTTGGTAGGCCAAGGCGCATGCCACAAACTGCATTGACTTTAATTTCGTGTATTTTCGCAATTCGCAGCCCACAAAGGCCAAAAATGTACTGAAACTTCAGCCAGTATGAAGAATTCCCTCCAGCGATTGTGAATTCCCAGCGAATATACGAAATGAAATGAACGAAATTTGCCGATCGGGCTCGCCATCGCCATTCAATCAAAAAAGCTTGCGGCTGCGACTGCGGCTGGTGACCTTGAACAAAGCTGTGGCGATTGAATGCCTACACTTTTTGCATGTCAAAGCGTGAAATTGCGTGCGCGGGTACAAAAAATTCCAGCGACAGCAGCAACAATGAAAAATGCAAGAGAAAAGAAGCCACGCGGATTCTGCTGATGTTGGCCGGACTGAATTCAATTCAAGACGAAGACGTGGACGATGACTCTCAAAAAGACATTCACATTGAAGGCCAAGGAATTTAATTCTATTGTATTTCATTCCAGGCCAGTCACTCTACAGACGACATACAAAAAGCGCACACAGTCTATCAAAATAAAATACAGAGTCACTAATTGTTAATTAACACTTTTAACACTTGCACCACTACCGTCGGCGTGACCGTAGTAAAGAGGTCCCTCCGTGTGCAGGCCTCCTGGCAGTGGATACCCGTCCATCTCCTTCGCAAGCCCGTAATACCTCCCCCGAAGCAGGTGGGCGCTCGCCTTCGGCTGCCTCTCCCTCGTGAAAATCCCCTTCCGATTCCCCGTCACACGCGTGATACCCTGCGCCGTCATGAAATCCGCGAAATTCCAAATCATCTGCAAATTCGCATGCAAAATACACGTTTTAGGCATTTATCAATGATTTTCACGTGCGGAAGACCAAAATTGCGTTTTCAGTCACCTCTCCGATGAATGCGCTCGTATTCTGCCGCAGGTAGTCAAAAGCCTTGAAATTCTCGCGCATCAGCTGCAGCTGGTACTCTTCGGTGAATACGAACGCTGGGTCCATATGCAGCCCGCTGATTGTGTCCGCCCCGTACTCGGCGATAAGGAGCGGGCGCTGGAATTTGCGAATCCAGTTCAGCGCGTCGAGGACCGTCGATTTCTCGATGAGTTCGGTGTGCCCGGGATCGGAATACCAGCTGTAGTAGCGATTTATGCAGATTATATCCAGGTGTTTTGCCTGCAATGCAAAAAAACGCCGCGGCGACGGTGGGGAATTAATAATTTGAAAATATTGCGACGCTGTGTATTTCACAAAGTAAATGGCAATTTACAGTCACGTCCGAAGCGTAGCTCTGAGCAACTACCAAGGTCACTGGGCGCGTGGGGTCAAGCTGGCGGGTAAGCCGAGTCACTTCACTGAAGCAGCAAAGGAAGCCAAAGCGAGGCGGGAAGCCATGAAAAAGAGAAAAAGAAAAAGGCAGGATTAACGTACAACGAGATCATTGCTCCATCCTTGATTGGAGACCAGAGTCACTGGTCGGGTCGCGTCGAGACTCCGCGTCAGCCTGACGACCTCACTTTTGTATACGAAAATCCAAAAATTAAGAGGATCGTACTAAACAAAACGCGGGCAGCCACGCCGTGGCGCGGGCACGAACTTACGCGAAATACGGGTCAGCCTCCTTCTTCTGACTCTGCGGCTCGTTTCCGACCGACCACATGACGACACTCGGCCGATTTTTGTCCCTCTGCACAAGCTCCCGCACCGCCTGCTTGTGGTTCTCCAGCAACTCGGCTCCAAACCCGTCCAGAGCGACGGCGGGCACTTCATCAATGACGACGATTCCCAGCTCGTCAGTCAAGTCCATAATCTCTTCTGCGTAGGGGTAGTGCGAGGTGCGGTAGGAGTTCGCGCCCGTCCACTTGACTAGATTGTGGTCCTTCACAATGTTGGCGTTGTCGATCCCCTTGCCACGGATCGACCAGTCTTCGTGCCGGCCGAATCCCCGGAAGTAGAAGGGCTTCCCGTTGATTGTGAAGGTCGAATTGGTCCAGCGGACGGAGCGGAACCCGACTTTGAGCCTGTACACGTCACTGCCCGGCTCCAACAGACTCACGACGAGTGTGTACAGGTAACCTGCGTCCGCGTCGTTCGGGACCATCGTCAGCGGCCACCACAGCTTGGCGTTGGGGACCGTGAGCGTGCCGGAGGCAGAAGAGGAGCTGGCGACGACTGTGCCGTGCTTGTCTTCGAGCGTGACGACCAGCAGCCCGGTCGACAAAGTCTTGCGTTTACGAATGGCGAGATTGGAGTTGATTGCATTCGAAAGCCCTTCGCTGTCAATGTTAATTGAGTAGTTTAGTGTTCCTGCAGAAAACAGAAGGCAGAAGGCGAATTAGACAAAATTACAGAAAAATGCTCAGAAAAATTGCGAAATTGGCTCACCGGTTGTCCCATCGCCAGTCACGTCCGTCTGCACCGTCACGTCTTCAATGTACACCCGCGGCGTTGTGTACAGTAGAACGCTCCGATGGATCCCGGCGTAGTTGAAAAAGTCAAAGTTGTACTCGAGCGTGAAGTAGCCTTTCGGGTACCGCTCGGCAGTCTGGTGCACCACGCGGCCTTGTGGGACAGTCGTCGAGCTGAGCGTATTGTTCACAGCCACCGTGATACGATTGGGCTGATTCAAGAAGAGATCAGTCGCATTGAGCTCCGTTTGGAATGGCAGATGCGGGCCAGCATGGGAGAGGACTCGGAGGCCGTTAATCCACTGCAAACACAAGAAAAAGCGTGCAAATCAGACAAATACGACAAATATTCTATTCAGTATTGCAATAATTGCTTAGTTAATTGTCTTACCACCACCGCGTGATAATTCACACCGCCAAAGCGCAGAAAGATCCGCTGTTGAGTGCTGACCCACGATTTGGGTATGAAAAAAGTGCGATCGTACCAAACCCAGCCGACGTGGTCACGAATTTCTCTGCTCTGCGTGATGTCGTTGTAGCTGCTCGGGACGGGCATCAGTTCGACAGGACCGGTCGACTCTAGAGGGGCCGAGTACCACTGTGCGGCGAAACCCAGCATAGCATCGTGCCGAGGTGCGAGACGAAAGTTCCAAATGCCGTCCAGACTTCGGACTTCACGTGACTCCGAGTCGCGAGGATAGAGCAGACCGGCGCCAGCGGCTGATGTGCAGAAAGCGAGAGCGACGAGGAACGTCAAGTTGAGCATCTTGCTGCGAGCTGTGGCGGCTGCGGCCAGACTGCTGGGCGACATACTGGACCGCACAACTCCAGACTCCAATTAAGGCCCAATCAGTTGACTCGTTACCTGGACGCTGAATGTTGGGAAAAAGTGTCAACGCGCTTCGGGCTTGCGTAACGTGTTACGTGACGTGACGTGACGGTGTGTGGTCACAAAAACTGGCTCTCTGGACACCTGCACCTGTTATTTGCTGCTCTCTGCTGCACTGGCACTCTGGAATCGATAAATTGGCGAATTATTTATACGCTCGTGCTTGCTGTAAGAGACTCAATTGACAATGAATTGGAACCCGACGTCCTTCAAACCTTCAATACACTTACAGTGACAACGACAACTGCTGACAACTTGTCTGTCGTCTCTGCTCTGGTGTGTATCGGTTGGCTGACCTCGCACGGACAATCGACAGTGGACAATGCCAGGAAAAGGCGAGTGGCGAAAGAATGCGAGGCTGAATACTGAATTCGCAATTCGAATTCGCTGGACAGATGAACGGGTGAGTGGTTATTGTTATTGAGCTGTCCAGTGAACAGTGAGTGACTAATGAATCAGAACAGAACAGAACAGTAAAGCACTCGTAATCAGTAAGGTATACACAAACACGGCTCTTGTTATCTTCCTCTGCGTGTTTGTTTACACAAGAGCAGAGAAGCAGCGAGGCCGTGCTGGATAAGTAATTGACCCTGCTGACTGCTGATTTTTGCTGTTGTGCTTCGCCGTTGCTCTGCACGCTGTGGGAGTATTTTATTATACCTGCTGGAGTCCTGGAGTGGTGCGAATCGCGAATCAATAAAAAAAACAGCCTGGAATACAAAGAACTGCGGGAGAGAGTCGCTGCACTTGTTATTTGTCCAGAAAAACAATGCAGCAGATCGCTGGAGGACAAATCACGTACAGCACGGCTTCAGAAGATGATCTTTGCCTACTCTGACTGGAGAAGAGATGCAAATTGCGAGTTGCGAATGAGTAACGACTGTAATGAATGCTAATTTAGGCTTTCGCCTTTGACTGTGGTAATTTTGCACTTGTTTTGCTTTCTGTTTGAAGATCCATCGCCTTTTTATACACCGCACTTGAATATTCAAATGTTGTTGACGTTGACGAAATGTGAAGGTAAGGCAAAGCGAATGCGAAAGCTCGTCCTCGTTGCCTGCCCCGAATTTTTCCAGTCACGGCCACGCCATCCTGGAAACTGCGTCGCGTGCATAAAATTTCCTCAAATGCAATGCAGTGCAGTGCAGTAATTTGGGGTTTTGCGCAGTGCAAAAGATTGCAACCGCAAATGGCAATTGGCAATGGAACATGATGCATGACGACAAGGCCAATTAAGTGATAAATTGCAGCGTTTCCAGTGAGTAATCAGCAAATTAATTATTAATGCTCGTTTAATGATGCGACGATGACAAAATACATGTGACAGTACGCGTGACGGCGTGACGGCCTGGCGAATTACATAACAGACAGCTTCTGGGGACTGGCACTAATTTTCTGCTGATTAACCGTGATTTAGGCTGCCACGTGCAGATTGCAGGCAGAGATGCTCAAATGCATTAGCAAACTCTGTCTCAGTCTCAGCAAACGTTATCTCAGGGTATGAGTCATGAAATTTGACACCTTGGCCAACTAAACCAGGAACCTGATCCATTATTCAAACTCGTGAAAAACAACGTTAATCGGGCATGCTAATTGGTAATTGCGAATTGCGTGTGGCTGGTTATGGCCAGTTTAAACTAGACTGGAAAGACGGTTAAATTCTTTAAAGTGCTACGACTTAGTAACGAAAAGGTGTCAATCGGTCAATCACAGCCGCCACCAATACAATCATCTCATCCACAATCACCTCCTCCGCAATCGCCACCACCACAATCAACTCCTCCCCAATCGCCTCCACCACAGTCACCTCCTCCCCAATCTCCTCCACCACAATCACCTCCTCCGTGATCGCCACCGCCGCCAAGTTCTCTGCAATCACCGCTTCCGCCGCTGATAAAATCACTGAACCACCCGTTGCCGCCGCTCTTACGCGATTTGCTTTTTCTTATGCCCACGCCGTCGCCATCGTCGGAACCAAGGCAATGCACCAGATGAGTAACAGGAGCCCATGCTATGATTTATTTGTTCGTTGTCCACTCACTAAATAAATGCTGTCTGTTGTGTCGTGAAATTCTGGCTGAATTGCAGATGAAAGCAGCCTTGTGACTCGAGTGCCTGAAATTAAATATTTAGGTTTTGACAGTCTTGCCTTTAAATTGAACCAGGCTCGAGTCAAACGAGTGAATGACGAATATTGCTGTGTAAGTAAAGAAATTTCGTCGTATTGATTTTTCTTCAAGATGTTGCACTCAGACACTGAGTCACAGCACAGTCGATAAGTCGAAATCAATTCAAATGCTATCATTACCTGATTACAAATCGACCAGCCCCTTGTTTGCCAAAAATTAAAATAAATTGTCATTTTGCCTTACATTTCAGGAATGCATTTTCATTGACATCAGCAGAACCGCTAACTCATTGCACTCATTTCGACGAACATTTCGGGGGATGGCCATCCTTTAAAGCACGTGCAATATTTGTGATGTGCTGATAATTCTAATTAGTGATCAGTCGTTCTTCGAAACAACGGTATTACACGCCAGGCGCCAGTTAGGTTTGACTCATGGACTCATGGACTCATGCAATCATTTCAATAAATGATACGTTGCCCAATGCCCTTTGACCTTGACCTGAATGATGTGAACTCAATGCAAAATCCGATCCATGTCGGGGAGATTTTCTTGAAGATCACCAGGCTTATACTGATCAATATTCTCATCCAAGTGTAGCATGATGTGTAGGTGGGAGCCATTTATCATTTTTGTGTAGTGTAGAAAGATACTGTAGAAAGTGTAGTAGGTTCTCTTGTGAGTCTTGGGTTTTCAGTGTAAGGGTGCCAGCATTTACATTGAAATAGGGAAGAAGACTTTATGCCAATTGTCTCAAGATTTTACGGTAAATACATTCACTTAATTATTTTTACGAGTATTTCAGCGTTTCCGTTTACTCGAAAATGTAAGACGACAAAATTATTGGCGCATTCAGTATATTCAGTATAGCATATATTGACGAACAAAACACACACCTCCCCCCCATTGGAGGTGGCATAGGGCGCGAGTATGCCTCAGGCGATCGCTTTTTTTTTTACTACCTTCTCGGATTTATTGAATACTCATAAATTATGTGTACATTTGCCATAATACAGTGCCAGAGCCTTCATGTCGAGTCCAGCATCTGTTCGGTGCTGCTTCCTCTCTCATTTGCGATCGGATATTACGAGTCCGCGGATTGTGTGCGGATTGCCTTCTTACAGAGACGACAAAAAAAATTATTCTGATTCATGGTTCAGTACGTGCCGTGTCGGATTCGCAACATAAATTCCTTGAAGAGAGGATATACGAATGACGTACTGTCCACCATTGATGATCGACATAAAAATTATTGTAAACTATTCGGAAACCGACAATTTGTGGACGTTACAGAGACAAATGCTGAACGCAATCACAAAGACAAGGGCGAGAAATTGGTCGGCTGGCCAAAGTGTTTCCTTAAAATCAAAATGCTTCGTGGTGTTGCACTGGCACTGTTAATCGATTTGAGTCACTGCACGTCATACACTCGATGACGACGTTGCTTTACGATTACTGTATGGATCCGATTGCGTAACAGTAAAATGACTTGTCTCGGGTACTCTGGCACTTTAAAGTCCATGAGGCTCGTTCGAGCTCCGTTTTAGTTTCTAATGGGCTTTTAGTTTCTACAAAAAGAATGAATTTGCCTTTAATGTAGTTTTGATGTTTCGCAAATGGTCTTATGCCTCCAGCTTTCCTAAAAGCTATAAAAACTTGCCCATTTCGGAGCAAGCCGATTTATTTCGTTGTCAGTAACCATTGTTCAAAACCATGGCCAATTCGGGCGACCTGAACTCTGCGTATAAACTGTATTTCATGATTCTGAAGTACACCAACTTTTGGTACTCCAGTCGTGTATACAACGACCCGAAGGACTCTATCGAGATACTGCGGCTGCACGGCCACCCTTTCCGCCATATCGCCTCCTACTTCGGACTCTGGTCAACCGGGAGCGTCACAGCGCTCATGCTGGCTCAACTCATCCATGGCCTGTACTCGAAAGGATTACAACTGCAGAGGCCCGAGTTTATGGTGCTTCTGCTGTTCACGATCCTCAACAGCCTGATCGTACGGACCCAATACGAATTCGTAGTCAATCCGCGGCCAGTAATTACAAAATTTCGTCTTGCTCACCAATTCCTCACTGGCTACGAGTCCAGGAACGGGTGCCGCATCAGATTCCCGATTCTGTACATCAAAGTTTGGTTTTTGAGCCTGTTCATATTGCAATGGCTGACTGTGCTCGGGTTTCTGATCGATTGCGAGCTTATACTTGGCACCCTGATACCTGTGTGCCCTACACAGACCCAGATTCCCATCGTAGTCTGGATATGGAGAAACTACCCCTCCACCGCGTGGTCGTACATGGTTCTGTGCACGGTCTACGTAATCGCGCAGTTTTCCTGCGCTGTGATGCTCCCCACCATTCTCCTGTTGATGGCCCTGACTGGAGTGCACAAAGGGCTCACTTTCAACCGGTAGTTTCACTTCTTTAACCTGTAATGCTAAGCTAGTGTGTATTTAAAGCGGCATGTCTTGTATTACAGAACCAGGACTATGGGCGCCTCCCACCCAGACTCCGAGCAGTCGCTACGCAAGTGGGCAAGTGAGCAGCTGATCGTCCGCGTACTCTGCACAATGTACAACGAGATCCTGGACCCCTTCAAAGTGTTCTCGATCACAACCGCCATGTCCTACGACGTTCTCATCTGCTACTCCCTCATCAAAGTCAGGTACAATCCAGCCATGACGGTGTACATGGTCGTTGCGGCTGTTGGTTCGACTATTTGGTTGGTAATCCTGTGCCGCCAAGTCTACACTGCGCACCATGTCTCAGCCGAGGAGCTCAAATTTCGCCAGATGCGGGCGCGAGGCACGGGCAAGTACTGGCTGGCGTATGTGCGGGCTTGTCGACCATGGACGGTGAATGTGGGCAATGTCTGCAGGAGCTACACGCGAGACTCGAATGTCGAGTTCTGGAGGACAGTGGGCGACAACCTCGTGAATCTGCTCTTGACTTTCTAATTCTTGTGAATATTAATTGTGTTTAATAAATCATTCTTGAATACAATGCCACGTACCCGTCGAATAAATTTCTTGCACTACCCTAAAGTTTGTTGAGTATATTCAAATCAACACACATGATTTTCAATCATGACAAAAATTAGAGCATATTTGATGCTAAATATTTAGAAAGTGAGCACTAAATTCACCAAACTGTCTCATGCGGTCCTCCACAGCTCCATGTCGGAGTGAAAAGTCAATTAATGTGATTGTGATTGCTAGAAATATGAACTTCATTCCGTTTGCTGATAAGACGTGATTATAAACTCACTGACTACAGCAAATCGCAAAACCGCACCGCTTCATTGTAGTTGAACTCAACAAGTTGGCTTGTAGTAGGCATGTCATGAATAACTGTGGCACGCGTCGATTTGTGAGTCAAATGTCAATGAATGAATGAATTAAAGCTGAAGAGATTTCAAGTTCAATCTTTTAATCTATGTTGAAACTAGTGTAAAAGGGTGAATGGTTGAGTCAATGGTTGTACAAACACGGGATGCCTTTATGTAGAGCCGACTCGGCAATCTGGAAGTCATACCGACTCGCGAGTCTCTTTTCGTACAAATGTTTCGAGTCTTCGTGTCCTTCTCCTTCACGCCAAATCCACTTTTCGCGTGCAGATCGATCCCTTCTCAGTCTCACGTACACAAATTCGCAGCTTTTGGACCGAGCCTTCAACTGCGCTGTGTCGATTCCTTTCTTGCTCAGCATTCGCTCAATCTGTTCAGCTTTGCTCCCTTTGCTCTCAAAACAGCCACAGTTACTGAATCTTATGTATACGAACTGCAGTGTGTTGTTTGGACTGTCGCTCAACATGTCGGCCAAGATGGCCACGGGACACTGGTTGTGAGTGAGGTCGACTTTGGTCGTGTTCCGCAGGAATATGTCACCGAAATGTGAACCCACTTCATCCTCAAAGTGGCAGTTGAGAAAAGAGAGGGTGGTCAACTGGCCGAATCGGATGCCGGCAGTGTACTTGAATCGTGTGTTGTAGAAATTGAGATGCTTCATTCGGGCCGAGTTATGTCTGAATGCGCTCAGGCTGACCGTGGGCGTCGGGAAATCAAGCGCCGGGAAAAAAATGCTTAGGATCCCAATCGCTGACCACTGGATCAAGGTCAAGTCTTCCAGATGATGTTGTCGTCCAATGAATCGATTGATCTGCGCGGAACTGGTTGACGGCGGAATGTTTTGCAGGTTGAGATGGCGAATGGTGCGTGGGACCGAATTCAGGACGCTGTGCAACGATTGGCCGCTGACGCTCAGCTTGATCAGTGGCGGAGGCTCCGATCGGTTACTCTGCGACAGCTCCAATGCTGCGGATTGGTTCCAGTGTTCAAACACTTCGTTCAGAACATTGATTGCAATCAGAAGCTCCCCTCCGACAGCACCGTTGGACCCGGTGATGGTCTTGTTCATGCGAAAGAGGCGACACCGTCCCTGCACAATGTCGACCTCCTTCAACTGGGATTGGAGGTAGATTTCTGGGGACGCGACGTCCAGGGTGCGGTCAGGTAACGGAAGAATGTTCAGCTTCTTCAGCTTGTCCACACTTTCAAAGACCGCCTTCGGAATCTGGCCTATCGAGATGTAGGCACCATTCTGAATTTTGGCCCATTCCCGCAGGAATGGGTTGGATGACTCAGTCGTCGCACTTTGTGGGTCACCGCGGTCACCATCTCGACCAATCACGTTCGCACGGGTAATGGCGGCACGGATGTTCTCTTTGAATGGAAACATAAGCCGGAATAGTTGAGCGTCAATGGGTGAAATGTCGTTGACCCGCGACAAGACCAGTGAGAGCGGGTTGGAGTGATTGGCCACGACCGTGCGGGTCAGACTGTACTTGCGAAGAGAGGGCGGGATGAATGCCGTTCTCTTCTCGAACAGGCCTGACAACGTGACATTGTCCAGCACGATGGACTCAAGCCCGTCCGCTAGCTGGAGCGACTGAGCAAGCGCGTCAGGAGTCACGTGCGCGTGACTGACCTCCAGCGTCTTGATCCGAGTCTGGGTCAGGTGGGGCACCGGTCGCCAGTGCAGAAGGTTCTTCGCACTTGTCGAGGTGACGGTGCCGTTGAACTTGTAGTGTCCAGTCTTGATCGCTGCGACCTCGGTCGGAGTGAGCGGAATCCGTTCCCATGTCTCATAGAAACTGGTCCAGAAATGGAGCCGGCCAAAGTCTACGAAGTTTTGCGCTTCTGCTCGGACTACAAAAGGACTGCCATACGTGTACTGACGAAGTGTCCATTCTCCACGACCGCGAGCACCTGAATCTCTGCTGAGGTACATGGTACCATCCTGCAAATCGGTTAAAACTCTCTGGCCTGCAGACTCGGGTCCAATTGGAGGTATGAGTACCTTGAAGTGGTCCAGACCAAGAAAATTGCCAGGCCGTTCGCCAAGGCACGCTGCAAGCGAGGTTCTGTTTGCATTCTTCCCGGTACATGCCAGACCAAAACCTTGAATTGAGACCGAAGTCAGTTGCTTCATGCGGTCCACCAGGCGCTTGATGTTGATCGTGTCCTTCGTTCGGAGGATGAGTCTCCGTATGGTCTGGAACGTCCAATGGAACTCCTGCACGACCCGCCGTTCTAGGGCACAGTTACTGCAGCCGAAGGTGTGCAGGTTCTCGAAATAGAACCTGGAGACTGGTGGCTGGGTCCGGGAATACTTGACCGATACCCGGGACAACGTCAGGTGCTGGAGAGACTTGGGAAATTGGTCCAGGTACACGGCCATACCCGTGTTTGGGTCGTGCTCTGTTGCGAAGTTGAGGGTTTCCAAGTTGACCAGCTGTCGAATCACGTCCGTGACTGCTTCTGGACCCGTGAAATTGACATTGTCCAGGCTAAGATGTCGAATACCCCTCCGATGCCGGTCTTGGAGCAAGATCGAAGCGTCGAATTCACAGCCGGACAGTGCCAGATGCTGGAGTTGTAATGTTGATGGGAGATTGCGGAGGATTTCGTCGGAAAATGGAATCCTGGACAGCGCCACGATTCCTTGGCCATGGTCAATTTGTATCAGCTTGAATATATTGACCGTCAGCTCAATATTCGTGCCAAGCGCCCCCATCTTCTCCACGGGCCATGTCTGCAGGTCTGTCTCGTCATAATTGTCTTTGTCAAAGAACAGTTGCGACTTCACCCACGAACGAGTGATCGGAATCGGAAATATGAGACTCGTGTTCACGAATAGGTCTTCACGGAGGTCATGCAGCGTGAATGACTGCAAGTGTGGGAGATACGTGCGTGTCCTCCCAGTCAAGGGCCGGTCCAGATTGACCCTGGTCATATTCAGCGAGCGCAGGGTCCTCGTGTGTTGCAGGAACTCAAGAAGCGCTCCCGGATCCAGATCCACGTTCGTCAGCTCGACTGACCGCACTCGGTTGTCCCATTCGCGCGGAATTTCGATGAATCGTCGACGCACGATCTGTCCACCTTTGGCCGTCGGTGCGACCAGTTTGTAGTCGTACTTGATGTCTGTGAACTGATCCGACTCGCCGCCACTGATTTCGGTCAGAGTCTCCCTGATCCAGTGCACGTATTGAAAGACGCGGGTGAATACGCCGTAGTTCTGACAGGTTCCGTCGATGAGCGGGCCACCAGAGCTCACGATCCCCTGAAAGGCGGGCCAAAATTAGAGCGAGGACAAAAGGCCACTATAGTCCTAGTCATTACTTACATGAATGAAGTACTTGTCCAAGGCATTTTCAGGGGCGACCAGCCCGCCACCACTGTCTCCGTTGCAGACTGTGATCAGATTTTGACCCGCGCCGGCAGCAACACTTCCCGCACAAAGTTGGGACTCTGTCAGGATCTGGTTGAAGGACCGGAAGCAGGTTGCGTGTGACTGGATTTGGAGGGACGCATGCTTCAAGATCGGGGACTGTGTCCCAGTCTCGTCCAGTCCAAATCCAATAATCTAGATACATATAAAGGTAGTGTGTATTAGATATGGAGTATAGATATGGAGTATAGATATAGATATATCGAGGGTATGAATATAGGCACTCACGTCGCCATATTTGCCTGGTTTGACCGCGGCTGAGTCCAGAGCGTAGTCGCGCGGTACACAAACCGGAAGTACGTTCTCATTCAACCGTACAGGGTTCTGCAGGTGAATGATCGCGATATCCGCATTGTAGTCTTTCTTCGCATCGTAATGCTTCGAGATGTAAATCTTCGCGATTCGTATAATTTGCACAGTCTTATCCGCCTCATTCTTCCCAAATTGAGAGAAAGTCGCTCCCACTGCCGCCGTATAATCCTGCACCTTGCCGGCCACTTTCCCGTCAGTGGCAGCTACACAATGCGCCGCCGTGAGGACCACATTGTCCCGTATCAGTGACCCACCACAAATGTACAGGAACACTGTCCGTTCATTCCGTCTGCGGTAGAGTGCCACGTGCCATGGCCAAGAGCTGCTGTTTGTGGGTCGGCCATTGATGATGAGCGGTTTGGAGTTTACCAGACGCCGTCCACAGTCCTCCACGCAACGAAAGGTTCGGAATTTGTTCAGATGGATCCAGGATCCATTCGTACTGCACTGGATCTCTCCCGACTGCTCAGATAGCGTGGGCGTCTTGATGTTGGGGCCGGGGACATAGAAAGGATGGCACTTGTATCGGGCTCGGGTTCCAATCGGTTGCTTAGTAGTGCATTTAGTTGTAGTATTCGTCAAAGACAAGGGGGGCATGCAGGATACGTCTACATTCTGAATCAGGCATCAGAATTGGGTTAAGGATCACAAATTTCGCAATTTTGGAGCTGTTTGATGATGGACACTTACCCGATTGGGGATCAGTGCATCGCAGGTGGTCCCCGCAGCCTCCACGAATTGAGGGTGGGTCTTCACCCCTGAATCCAGCAGGAGTAAGGTGCCAAACAGTAGAATCCACTCGAGCTTTGTGCTCATCTCTTGACAGTCTGATCCTTGATTGGAGATTGGTATCTGCGACATCCGTATCAATAATTTGTTGACTGTTGGGACTGGGCTTCGGTCCGTACAGTTTTATACGGCCAGGACGGCGTTCCTGGAATGCCAGACCATGCTATAAAGAACTGGTCAAGCCAGTTTCGAGTTGCTGCTCCGTGCTACGTCAACTATAGTATCGAGAATTGTCACTAAACATGTTTAGTGGCACATTCTCAGAAACGAATGAATAGATCCCAATTCCCAAATTAGAAATCACAAGAATCCGACAAAAAGTGTTTATTCATTCCACCGCCGCCAAACTCGCAAAAGGTCGCCCCCAGATTTTTAAATCCGGATCAGAGATTCGAGAGAATCCAACTTGACTCAGTCAGTGACATAACTTGTCGAAAAACGGAGCCAGGCTGAGCCTTCACGAGGCTGTGGCAAATGCAATTGAAATTGTGGCCAAGTACAAGAAGGAGCACCCACGTTTCTTCGGGGCCAAGTACATCTTCACGAAACTACGCACTCTACCGCCTTCAGCGCTTGCCAAACACCTCCCAACTGCCGCAAAACTGATGGTCGAGTTTCCTGGCTTCGTCATCGCCTTCGACTTGGTCGGCAGAGAAGACAAGGGAAACTCGCTCTAGTTTTACGGCCCGCGATTGTATGACGCGAAGCGCCAGATGGGGATCGAGTACTTTTTCCACGCCGGAGACAGCTGTCTGGCAATAATGATAAATTACTGGGCGCGATTTTGCTCGGGCACGGCTTTTCTCTACTGAACAGACCTGCTCTGTTGGATATTATCCGTCAAAGGCGAATAGGCGTAGAGTTGTGCCCAATTTCGAACCAAGTACTTGGCCTCGTGCGAGACTTTCGAGATCATCCCGCTGCGGGCTTGCTGCGGACACGATGGAGCTGACTTCCCGGTTGTCGTGCCCAGCACCCGGGCATCTGGGGTGCTTCGGGCCTTCCTTAGTGCTTGAGTGCTCTGTGCTGACGTAAGTTAATTTCAGATCAGATTATGTTCAATCAGTCTTACAGGTAATAAAGTATTGCAGTTGGTGTGAATGGTACTGTGATCCATTGTGACATTCCATTGTCCACTAAAGAGGGGCTCCATTGTCTCACATAACAATCTCCTACCTGCTTGATACAATTGAGATGTAATCCCCCCGATAATTGTGCGAAAATCAATTTCAAGAGTGCAAGTGCGTCATTTTTACTTACTTTGCATGCCTATAAATACAGAATAGACTCCAGACATATTTAAATTGCACACTTTAAATCTAAAATTAGCTCACAAGAATTGAAAACGAGCCAAAAATAGAACAAATTGGAAAACCTCATGGCCGTATATTCAACCCAGGAGCCAAAGATCAGATTTGGAATTTGTATTCGCATGGGAAAACTGCTTTCAGTCGGAAATCAAAATTATTTTAATTTTGATGATGCAGATTTCAATGTAAATGAAGTGTTGCACCACTCGCCTACCGAGTGCACTCTCACTGTCTGTCTGATGCAATTAGTTTCTCGTTTTTACCACAATTCTCGTTTAAGCATTGTTTATATGCGGAAACGAAAAAGCGTATATGATCTTTACCAGAGAGTCTCGAATTGACAAATGCCAATTAGCCTGACCAGGCAACAGTTCAAAGTAGAGCCATTTGCATTGAAATTGGCCAAGGTATAAAACCAGTGCAACTTAATCAGTTGGAATGGAATTAGTTACTTGATCAAGAACCTGAGCATAGCATAGTTTGGCTATAATAATCCATCATGGCAATCAAGCAAAGAGATTGGTTCTCGACGAGTACTCCCTTCCCGCCTTCGGATCCGGACCCCGTGACGATGATTTCGTCAAGAAGGTTGTCCGAAACGAGTCAAATTGGATTCGACGTAAGTTACTTGGTACTGACAGGGCTATTTCGGTCTGCTGACTGAGTTGAGACTGAATTGCAGGCTGCTGGCACGGTTTGGAAAAGCGAATCTGTGGGACCCAAAGTCAAAGAATTTAAACCCGTAAACGTAGGGCAGAGCCACCTTGTCCGTCGCCATTCGCTGACGTACTTGAGGAAGGAATTGGAAGTTGATTACCATACAGTGCCAATTGCCACCCTGTACAATCGGTTCGGTACTGATCCGGTGCGAGGGCTTGGAGAAAGTCAGCGGGTGAAGAATGTTGAGGTCTACGGCACGAATATTCTTACACCTCCCCCCAAGCCGAGCCTGCTGGTCAAATTCGCCAAGACACTCATCGGTGGGATTCAACTGCTCTTGTGGGCTGGAGCGATTCTGTGCTTTGCAGCATACCTTTTCCAAGTCGTCGAAGGCGACGCACCCTTCGACAATGTACCAATTCAAAATTTCAACTCTACAAATCACGAAACGTCTAAATTTGTGCTTGATTTTGCAGTTGTACCTTGGGTTCATCCTTTCTGGCCTCGTGCTAATCCTCGGGCTCTTCACATTCTACCAAGAGTACAGCACGGACAAAATTATGGAGTCATTCACAAAAATGGTGCCGACGTACGCCAGAGTCATAAAAGATGAGCAGATTTATAGTGTGAATACTAATGAGTTGGTTGTTGGTGATATCGTTGATGTGAGTTAATTGGCGCGGTGCAAAGGTATCGTTATCTAAAACCGATGTCTTCTTTGCTGAACAGATTAAATTCGGCGATCGAATCCCGGCGGACATACGAATTATCGAATGTCAAGATTTCAAGGTCGACAATTCATCATTAACCGGGGAATCCAATCCGCAGGAAAGAACTGTGGAATCGACGAATGAAAATCCGTTGGAGACCAAAAATCTTGCCTTCTTCTCATCGTATGCCCTTGAAGGTAACTTTATTTACAAGATCGTCCAATTGACGTCCAATTCCTCGACTAATTTCCAATATTTGCGCGTGCAGGAACCGCACGCGGTCTCGTCGTCAGTACGGGAAACCACGCCTTCATTGGCCGCATAGCTGGCCTCACATCGGGCGTCCAGACGATCGACACTCCATTATCCCGTGAAGTGACTCATTTCGTCAAATTGCTCTGCGGCTTCGGCTCGTTCTTTGGAGCAGTCTTCTTCATCGTCGCACAGACAATGGGCTACTCGATCCTGGACTCAATTTTGTTTGTCATTGGGATCATTAGGCACTTTCGTTTTCTTTGAGTTTTCACCTCTTTCTCCTCAACTCTTTCCGCGCCTCAAACCACCTCATTTTTCTCGCGCTGTGATTGGTCGAACCGAATGAGGGGGGAAATGAGGAAAGAGGACCTACCGAGGTACTTCTTTGCCTCTTTCTACCCAAGTGCACGACATATCTGGTTTCGTGCTCCGCTCCCCTATCAGGGTTCGTACAGTGAGCGAAGTACCACATTACTAGTGCACTCCTTGTGTTTGCATATGGGAAGGCGTGACCTTTGACCGGCTATTACGCGCCAACAAATTGACGCAGGAGCCTGAGGTTTGTTGCGTTGGAGAGCCACTGTCATGAGCTTTCCAACGACACCTCATTTGGGTGGGGTCATCATAGAACCTCGCCCCCCAAAATGGCTGACGCCTGATTTTGGGGGGTCCGTTTCTCGGCGCTCCTGCAAAAGTAGCCGCCAGACTTTGGTGTTTCTGGTAGAGCCTGGTCCAATATACCAGAGTACCAAAACCTAGCCTGCTATTCTACAGGAGACGGGAGAAATATAATCACAAAGTTTGTAAATAATTCTGGCGAAATTTTTTTCTAAGTCCGGAATTTGTGTGGCTTGTAATGGAGAATGCACAAGTATTTCGCTTACTGTGGTTCGGTTTGGATTTCATTTAATTTTGCTCAGTTTTCAGTAAAGCTCAAACTAAACGGCATTAAGATTTCAAGACCAGTTTCTTTTAAATTAATTTGTAAAAATGGGTCCGAAAACTGCAAAAGTAAGAAAGATGCAGGCAAGTGAAGTTAATATTGATAAAGACGATGCAAAACGAAAAAGGTGGACTGAAACCGAGAAGACCAAGATTGCGGAATACATTCTGGAGGCTCATAAGGAAGGCAAATATGACGTAAGCTATCTTAATCTGCTTTAAAAGTTTTCGTAGATATGAGCCGACTAAGACAATTTAAAAATCATTTTGTCCACAGAGAAAGGACATCAAGAATTTCATAGAGAAAATGCGAGCCCAACTTGGATTTGCCTGCACATACAAACAGATAAGAAATTGCTACGAGAAACTGGAAATTAAGTACAAATTTGTCAATGAGTGGTTGGACAAAACTGGCAGCGGCTTACAGGAAACCGATCCACGTTCAATCGAAGGTATGTACCGTCAATTGCTCAGCTATCATGTTGGCATGGAACCAAATCACTCATGTCTTCTATTCATAACAGCATTCTTGAAAAAGCACTGCCCACAATTCAAAATACTGGAGGAAGTTTGGGGAACAAGAAATGACATCAATCCACCAATTGTTTATGACAGTGGATTCATGGTTAATAAAGGTGGGAACCAGCTCGAGAATGTTCCTGTTGACTTTGCTGAGGATGGAACACATGCAGACTTTGAAATACTTAGCCCAGAAGAAAATGTCATTCAAATTGACTTAATTGGTGAAGGGGAACCGGAAAATGTACCTGAAAAGGAAACCTCGAGACGACAAACGCCGCCGTCTGTCCTCAGTGAATCTGCCGCTTCATTTCGCCGCACACTGAATAAACCAGGTGGATCAAAGCGCAAGAATATCGCGACATCCCTTGATGACCTTGATTTCTTTATGAATAAGAAGGTCGAAGTTGAAGAGAAGCGCTTAAATCAAGAAAAGGAACACCGCGACATGCAATTATCAATTGAAGAAAGTAAGTTGCAAATCCAACGAGATCAACTGGGCATTCAGAAAAGTCAATTTGAAGAAACAGAGAGAAATCGCTTGATGATTAAAGTCATGGAAATGCAAGAAAGACGAGACCTTGAGCTCCTGAAGATGGGAAAGTGAGTAGAATTTAGATACATATTAATCCACGAGGGCTTTATTTGATTTCATACTTTTATAACAGAGAACCGGATTTGTCATATGGACAACGACTTATGCAAGTGTGCGGAATTTTCCATGGTAAGTAGTGGGTCAAGATCTACAAAGCTAACCCAGCTCAGACAAATAACGTGCTAATATTTCTCTTTTAGCTATTCCATCTGCGTCAGCACCAGGATCTTCTTCAGAGGCAGCATCAGGCTCGGGTGCGTCGAAATCATGTGACATGTCATCGATTGTCCATGAATCTGAGTCCAACAGAAGATTGTAAAGAATTAATGTGCACTGAATCCAGTCACAAGCACGTTTATGTCCCACTGATCTGCTAACCTGTACATAACTTTCAAGGTCATTGTGTTATCTGTTTGTAAATATGTTTTACTTACTTACTTGAATCCTGAGACCATTCAAGCTCTGGAACCTACTTTTAAGTACCCCAAATGTGTGTTCAACAGCAACGCGAGAGTGTGAGAGAGCCTTGTTAAACTTTTCTTGGTAAGCCAACAAAGTTCCTGAAATAAAATTCTGATAATAAATTGTTTATTGGTTTGTTTCTGACCTACCGGTTCGTTTGAAGGGTGTAATTAGATTTGACTGTAACTTGTAACCAGCGTCTCCCAAAATGAACTGGTGTTTGGAAAAGTACGTGCCAGGGTGTTTGGAAACTGAACATTCTCGAAACACCTTCGAGTCGTGGACAGCGCCTGGGTAGCCGACAACCGCATGAATTATTCTTTTAGCTGGATTGCAGATTACTTGTACTTGGATCGAATTGAAACATTTCCGGTTGTAGTAGGACTTCGAATCGTCTAAGGGACAGTTTTCAAGCCGAACGTGGGATCCGTCGACAAATCCAACACAATGTTTGAAGCCTGTAATCCGGAGAAGTGTTAAGTTGGGCACATTTAGCAATAAATCTTGGTTAACCTTGATGCGCCATTAATTCGGAGATCGAGGCACGTTCTTCAGAATGTGGCCATGTAATTGTATTTTTGATGTTGAGTAATGCTGAAATTACTCTTCTCGTGCACTCTTGAACAGTTCCATGGTCGGATATTCCAAAGTCTCGAGCGATATGGAAATACGAAGCCATGTTTCCAAAATGTCCGAATCGCGACAAAGCGACGGCCATCTGAATTACAACCGGTATTTGCGGCCTAATGACATCAGGACATCATTTGATTATGACTTACAAGTAACCCAGAAACTGACAATGTAAGCACCTGTACTTCCACTCAAATACAGGATCCATTTCAATCATTTGCAGCATTTCCAAGAACGAATTCTGGCTCATCCGGAACACAGTTCGAAATCTGTCAGAAAATCGGATCGAATTCAATAGTCATAAATTGTGGGTGTCTAAATGAAAGCATACCTTTGATCAGTGTAGTTTGGTAGAACATTAGAGAACCACGAATTGCACTTTGGTATTTTATTTGGGGGTCGAAGGTATCGATATCGATTGATAATGCGCCGGTATATGATTGTTTCAGTCAGGATGTCATCTTCGAGATCAGGATCGCCGAATTCCAGAAACAGAAGCACTTTTGCTCTCGTGATGACACGGTTTCTTAACACTTCATGCTTGTTTGGCCTCACGCGCTTTCGATTAAATTTGCCTGCATCCATTTTTAATTAGCTTGCACAACAGCAAAACATAATCAGAGTAATCTGCGGCAGATCAAAACGCGCACTCTAAACTTTAAATTTTTCAAATAAGAGATTGGTCCGTTCGTTTTCTTCGCCACTTAGCTCACCTCAATTGTTTCATGAGATACAGAAGTTGAGGACGACTCAAAGTAAACGAAAGTGCCTATTGTCGCCAACGTCCCAGAAGGAATCATTGTGTCGTTCACAGTGGTACTGGCTCTGACAGCCAAGAAAATGGCGGACAGGAATTGCCTTGTGAAGAATCTGCATGCTGTCGAAACGTTAGGGTCATGCTCAGTAATCTGCTCAGACAAGACCGGGACGCTCACGCAAAACAAAATGTCGGTGGCGCACGTGTGGGTGGACAACCAGGTTCACGAAATGGGGGACGCCGTGAATAATAATAACGTCCCCGGATTTGAGGCGCTGGGCATCGCGGCGAGCCTTTGCAGCAGAGCCAAGTTCATGGCTGAGCAGAAAGATGTCCCAATTGCGATAAGGTAAACCAGGTTCGAGTCGATATAGATATAGACGAGTCTGCAGTTTAGTTTAATGATCGATGACTATGGCCATGACTATGACAGAAAAGTTAATGGCGACGCATCCGAATCAGCGATTCTACGTTGCATGGAGGCAATCATTGGAAATATAGAAAATTTTCAGAGCAAACATCCGAAAGTATTTGAAATTCCATTCAACTCTGTGCATAAATATCAAGTTTCTATTCACGACATGCGAGATCCGGCGGATCCCAGATATCTTCTGGTGATGAAGGTGAATGATCTTGGCCGAAATTGCTAATTGGTTAAATTAAAATGCCTTGTGCGATTTCAGGGAGCCCCTGAGCGCATTGCAGACTACTGCAAGACAATCAAGATTGGACCTGAAGATCTAACATTCGATGAGAGTTGGGAGAAGGCAGTGGTTTCGGCCAACGAGAAACTTGGCAGCTTGGGCGAGCGTGTGATTGCATTCTGCGACTGTCGCCTCCCACTGGACCAGTATCCCGTCGGTTTCAAATTCGGCTCTGAGAACACAGATTTTCTAGATATCGGCCTGCGATTTGTGGGCTTAATTTCCATGATTGACCCACCACGAGCAGGAGTACCCGCCGCTGTGCAGACATGCAAAACGGCCGGGATTAAAGTGGTCATGGTCACTGGTGACCATCCTGTCACAGCCAAGGCGATTGCGAAGCAAGTTGGAATCATTTCCGAAGGCAGCGAAACAGTCTCTGACGTTGCCAGGAGACTCGGCATACGTCCCGAAGCCGTGGATCCTCATCACTGCAAGGCGGCTGTGATAACGGGACTGGAGCTCATCGACATGAGCCCGGCACAACTTGACGATTGCCTGAGATCTCATTCGGAGATTGTCTTCGCCCGCGTATCACCCCAGCAGAAGCTCGTAAGAAAATACTGCATTACAAGTATTAAACGGAAAGCATATCTTCCGTAGAAATGTAACTGAAAAAATTCCACTAAGGACGCCCGATTTTGAACTTTTCCGCTTATCTTGGGTGCTTTCCGCGCAGATTATCGTCGAAGGATTCCAGACTCTCGGCCATATCGTGGCAGTCACTGGCGACGGTGTGAACGATTCCCCGGCACTCAAGAAGGCTGATATCGGAGTCGCAATGGGAATCGCAGGCTCTGATGTCTCCAAGCAAGCCGCCGATATGATTCTGCTGGACGACAATTTTGCATCGATTGTGTATGGCTGTGAGGAAGGCCGTTTAATCTTTGACAACTTGAAGAAGTGCATCACATATCTGTTGGCGGCAAATATTGCTGAGCTCAGTCCATACTTGGCATTGATCCTGATCAGGATCCCGTTGCCCCTTGGCACGGTTCCCATGCTCTTGGTATGTTTGGGCACAGACATCTTGCCAACGATCGCCTTATCGTATGAGAAAGCAGAAGGAGGACTCATGGAAAGACCGCCTAGAGATCCAAAAGAAGGAAAATTGGTGACTGGGAGGTAAATTACGACAATCTCGAAGGATTTCAGCTTGATTAATTATGTGCAAAATTGCTGCCGCCCTCGTCCAGATTGGTGTCCTTCGCGTACGGCCAAATTGGGGTAATTGAGAGCTTTTCCGGAATGTTCACCTATTTCGTGGTCATGGGGCAAAATGGTTGGCTGCCTGATCGACTGCTGGGACTTTCCGACTATTGGGAAGATTCGGCCATAAATGATCTAGAAGATTCGTACGGCCAAGAATGGGTAGAATTTCCTGTTTAAATTAGCCACTTTTATAAATATGGGGAACCTCCGATTTTAATTGCACACAATTGCAATTTATTTCCAGACGTATGCCGCCAGAAAAGACTTGGAGCAAACCTGCTGGACAGCGTATTTCATTTCCATCGTCATTACCCAAATAGGCGATGTTTTAGTACAAAAGAACAGACGAGACTCATTATTCACTAAATTATTCTCGTAAGTCGTAAGCAGTTTAGTAGTCTAGCATTTAATTGGTCGTTCAGTTGGTAATTGTAACACCAGTAACACCTAACACGTTCTCACAGGAACTGGGTCGTGTACCTTGCCATTGGTTTCGAACTTGCACTTCTGATATTCTTTTCATACACGCCAGAATTTTCACCAGCGATTGGACTGCAGTTTGTCAAGTAAGTGATCGAGTACGATGAGCAATTAAAAAGCACATTTCGTGATCATGTGTATTCATTTGAATCTTTTTGCAGATTAAATTGGTGGTTGTGTGCCGTACCGTATTTTATCTACATGATCGTCTATTCTGAAATATTACGGTTGATTTTAAGAAAATGCAAGACATGGACATGGGTTCAGCAAGAGTTCGGATATTAAGTAACCCTATTCTTTGTTCTTGTAATGTCGCTTTTAGGAGGGAGAATAATAAATTTGAGCTTCCACCGAATGACCTCAAGACCCTCCGACGGACATGCCAATGCTGGAACACCGCCTTCGCCCCCGAATTCAGACAGCTGTACGAGCCAGTGTCGGTCCGCAACGAAACTACTACCCCTCGACAGCCCCGCCATCCATGGTACTGATTACCTGCTGATGGAAGACTGGACTGCTCTCCTCCAATCATCCGCCCTCATTCTTTTAAGCATCTTAGACCTGCATGCATGCAAATCTGCATGACCTGCGATCCGTCTACCTCCCCCAGACCAGGTGTTTCTTCTCCCTCGCCGCCATCTCAATTCGCACCCTTCACTTCACCCTCGAATCGGAGACGGACTTGAACATCGTCCGGATCAACTTTGAGTTGACCCCGCAGCTGTCCGAAATTTATCTGGAGCAGATGAACTACCCTCCTCCACAACCCCTGCCCACATCAAATGAACAAGAAGCTTGACCTCGTGAAATTCCGACCCTGCGCCGCCTCACATTCTCCATTCTCTCTATTATACTACCACGCTTAGGTTAGCATTCCTACGGAAGATATGCTTTCCGTTCATTACGTGTAATGTAGTATTGTCTTATACAGTTGGACAAAAATTCTGTAGAGAAGAGATGCAATTCAGCTGAACTAAAGTCAGTAGATTATGAATCACCGCCTTTCGTTATGTCTATTCTCTGCCAATTCTTTATTTCACAGTCCTTTGCTTTGTCCATTGTTAGAATCCAGTTGATAGTTCCATCAGTTTGCACTTCAATTTCCATGCAGGTTCGTGTTCGCAATAATCAAGCACCCGTATCGGCCTTCATTTGGCTTGGCATTCATACCCAGGAAGCACCATCATGATGCCGTCGATTGTAGAAATTTAACATGTCATAGCCCCCCGATAAGATAAGGAATAATTGTTCGTGGTGAAGTAATGAAGTGACGGATTGTGTAATCACATTTTATTAGTTTAGTAGTCACCATTTAGCCTAACCAACTCCATTCCCTTGAAACTTCCAAAATGATGGACCCACAATCTGCCCCGCCGTCAGCTGCCCCTGTGACACAGCTTAATCCCCTGGAAACCAATTCATCCGCCGTGGTCACCAGGGGCGGCCCACCAACCTCCCATTCCCCCGTGCAGCCAAGAGTCTGCACCCCTACGCGAGTAAACCCGAGCTCCGGCGGTGTGTCCCATGTCGGCAATGGCGTCTCGAACCTGTGATTGTAAAGCATCACCCGACCCTTGAACCAGCGGATGGTGTAGGTCTTGAAGTGGCTGCCCGAGATGATCCCACAGGCGCCGACCAGGCCCTGGGGGTACTTGTCGGCATCCGAGTCGCCCTTGCGGAGTCCGATGGATGCGGTCGAGTTGTTGTCGCCACCGAGCACGACCTCAACCTTGTACTCCGGATACTCGTCGTCGTCCTCGTTGTCCACATTGTAGAAGAGGAGGTGGCCACCCCTGTTGGCCTTCACGACGACCACGAGCTGATTGGTCGCCCGCAGCCGGAGGCAGAAGAACTCAGGCGCCTTGTCCGTGGCTTCCGTGTCGCTCTCGGGAAAAGTGTGGATCGTCCCTGTAAAATCGAGATAGAGTCAACTATTAAGTGAGAGCTCAAACATTGTAGAGTGGTGTATCATTGTAGGGCACGGGTCGTCGTCGCACATGGCAACTCGTCTATTGTCTTGGTCAGATGCTGATGGTACAGGCAGCTGAGGAAATGATGTAGGACGACCCTTGAATGTTCAAAATTGCGCTAATCGGTATCATCGAGCGGTCGAGAGAGGCCTCAATTCCGGGCGGCAGTGGTTTTGCATACTGGAAAAAAAAATTGGAAATTGCTCCTCCTTCTCTGCCTGGGCAGGCACTGAAATGCGCCGGACGCAGGTAAGCTGCACATTGGTCGCCATCGTCATCTTGTCCGCGGATCTGCCATCCAAGATGAACATCGCACCCAGGCTGCATGTTTTCTCACCTCCACCTGACCGGACGAGGCAGATATCATGCTCTCCGAACGATTTATACACATCCCGAAGGGTCACTGTAAGATTGACACGTGCCCGTCACTCGATATTGAAGATGTTTCTCTGATCCCGCAGTCTGCGATGGCCTCCGACGCCCTCGTCCACGGCCTAAATTCCGGTGTCATGGTAGCAAATCTGGCTCAGAATGTTCTTCTGGTTACGTAGCCGACCAAAGAAATCAGCAGCTTCTCCCATAGTACACGATCGCAGCTCGCATTTATGAAGCGATTACAAAGCTGCTTCAGCCCGGGCTCCAGTGTTTCCTCCTTTAATCTGACGAGGAAGTTTTTCTTCAGCTTCAGCTGCAAGTTGTCGATAAACTGCAAGTTGATCTCCTCGCGCTTGGCTTCGTCCACCATGTGCTGTTGGTTTGTGCTCGTACTACCGGGGTCCGGCTGGACGTGCACTTGCACAGGGAAAACTGTGGTCTTCCTTTCCAGCTCCTTCGCCTTGGAGTCAAAGTAGCCACAGAATCAGTCCACCTGCTGTCCGGTGAATCAGTCAAACTCCGTCAGGTTGAGCCCCTTGGCTTTGAAGAATCCTGCCACCGCGATGCAGATGGTTGTGAGCGAGCTGATCCATCCGTCCCTCCCCATCCTGGTCCCCAGCCACTTGGCTGTTCTCTTGATCCAATGCACCGCTACCTGTCCGTATCGCCCATGCAAACCCTGCCCTGGTATATGAAAACGATGCGATTGTTCAATTCTACCTTGTATTCAGCTGGGATGGTCCAATGGCTTACGGTGTGGAACCAGTGAAATTCCACCAATTCCCACAAACCTACAAAAAATAGCGTAGAGAAAATTATTGCACTCAGCACTTCAGAAACTCCTGAGCGGAAGTGTCTCCAATCGTTGAACTTTAACTCCAAACACGTTTTTACAACAGAAAATTAGTCTAGAAGTCGAGTTAGTCTGGAAAGGCAAGAGTTTCGTAGACGAGAAAAAATAGGTTTCACATAACAATGAGCTCATACATTGTGTAAAGTTCGAAGACTTTGGTCTGTGTACATTTCCTGACGGAACCATCACGTTGCAAGACCCCTAGCCAGTTCAGAAAAGCTTTGCCAAAATGCAGTGGAGGGTCGCGAAGCCGAGGAAGGGCTGATTGGCATTTTGCTGTGGGGGAAGACTGAGGGCAACATCAGCTTTGCCTTTGGGCATGATTTTGACCTGCAAATCCCGCTGAGGGCAGCCGAGTACTGCAGTAAATGCGTGCACGACCTGGAGGAAGTGTACTTCTCATTGGAAGGCTGCAGAAGTGAAGAAAACCGTGATCGGGAAACTGGAGGACTGCTAACGGCTACGTCGCCAAACGAATGCTTACCGATTCCAGAAACTGAGAGCAGAAATTCTCACAGTAACAAAAGTCAGAGTCGTTTCAACGGAATTGGTAAATGGTCACGGCGGAATTCGGGGCACACGAGAAAAGGAAGGCGCAATTGAGTTTGGAAACGGCGCACATCGTGAACCAAATGGAAAGCGCGCTGGCCGAATTCAAAACGGAAGCGTCTAGGTAACAAGTCGCAGGTTTACCACCTCGGCAACAGATGCCGCAGATGAGCTACCGGACTTTCCGTGCGACCTCTGCCCTCGTCGCTTCACGACCGCGCGGGGCATCCAAGAACACAAGCGGCGGCACGCAGGAGTCGGGCCGAGGAAGAACGTGTGCCCCCAACGGGGTTGTGGGAAGGCGTTCGAACTGAAGGAGACGCTGAGGGACCACCAGGCTGCGGTGCGCGGAGTCGGGCTCAGCGTCGGAGGCGCAGCAGGCGAGGAACCCGCACATTTGCGACCAGTGCGGCAAGTCGTTTCCGATCTTCAACTACCACTACATTCACCTCCGATCGCGAGGAGAAGAAAGCCCGCAGGCTGAAGGCGGAGCGGGCTGCCCATCCTCACGGCGAAGGGAAGGCCGAGGACGCGCCCCGTACCGGCTCAGCTTCAGCTCATTCAGTTCATACATTGGACAATGATCCAGCCAATCCACCGCACGTTCAAGAATCTGAAAGTCAAGACCAGCAACTTCGAGATCTTCATGTGATGGAAGATTTAAGCCAAACTACGAATTAAGAATTAATTATTTAATCATTAGGAATGTGCTCTCTCACCAGTGCTATGGAGGCCTGACACCATCGCTACTACGCGACGGCGGACGGTCTCTGACTGTTCTGTCTGTCAGTCCATCACGGCACGGTCGAAATCCTGAACGAGACAGGCAGTACTCGAATTAGCGAATAAGGGCATCGGTGATTGGCGCCCGCCGTGCGGCTACGCAGCGCCGTGATATGCCAGTCTATTCCACTTGCCGAATTCTGAACTGAATCGAGTGTTGTCCGTTGGCGTTGGCGTATGCAGCCACAATTCACGCCGCAGGCCGCCGCTTCAATCATGGGCAACATCCCGCAGCTCGACAAGGAGCCGTCCTATGTACGGCGCGTGACCTCTCTCAAGAACTTGTCATTAATTAAAGTTCATATGTGTATTACTTTGAGACAGACGAGAGAATGGGTCAGAGGTTACAGAGATTAAACAAACTTCACATCTCGCCATAATTAGATGCAAGAATAAAATATCAATGTACGTCAATTAATTCTGGATTTATTCAGATTTTTTTTATATCTATGTTCATTGATTAAAGACTTGTACAAGAAAAAGCTTTTCAAGAGTTGGTACCTTACTCTTCTTCCTCCTCCTTAATGCAAAAAAAAAATCTTAAAATAGAATCAGGCACTGAAATTTTCGTGTGCAACAAGTCAATTTTTGTTTAATCTCTGCGACCTCTGACACATTCTCTCGTCTGTCTCAAAGTAATACACGTATGAACTTTAATTAATGACAAGTTCTTGAGAGAGGTCACACGCGCCGTACATCGGACGAGGGACAATTGACGTCAATCAGACTACTGGCATGGGTCTATAAATAGAAACCACAGTTAACAATTCTGAATCCAGTCTCCAATCCAAGAATTTCCCAAGAATGAAGCTCGTCCACATTTCCCCGGCCCTTGGGCTCTTACTCTTCTTCTCATACGCTCCCTCTCCATCGTACGCCTTCACATATTTTTTGAAACCATGGTCAAGTCAGAGCAAATGTCTCCAACCTACGGGGAACCAAAATGGTGACCTTGTAGGCATGTCTGTCGCCACTTGTACTAGTTCAGCATATCAAAAATGGGATGTGCTGGACAGCAATGTTTGGGTAAGTCACTCATGTGCATAAAAATCTGACTTTTTGCAATTTCTTTGTTTCGGTGTGCAGTTCTCGCCCATCGTTACCGGTCTGACTTCACCATGCTCAACAAAATGTCTGGACGTCGTAGGTGGGACTGGGAATGAAGTCCATATCACACAACAAGAGTGTGATCCTGCACGTCTGCCCCAATATTGGATTCAAACACCACCCGTAGTACTTCCACTTCCTGGTCAAACATGGTTTCAGAATTTTGCTACAGGACGTTGTATGACTTCAGAAAATGGTGGTTCATATGTGGATCAGTATGATTGTTCCAATGGTGCCCTACATCAAATCTGGACAGTTGGGACTGATGTACCTGCAGCTGGTGGAGCACCCATTACAAATGCCCAAAGTCTTAACCTGAACTGTCTTGGAGTTAAAGGTGGAAGTCCATTAAATGGTGCTGAGACAAACGCGAATGTACTTTGTGATGCTGGTGCATTTGGTCAACATTTTCAAATGACTAATTCTACACCAAGCGTATTTAAGAACCGTGGCAGTACAAAATGTCTTGATGGTGGTAGTTCCGCTGCACCAACATATCAGTACACATGCTCAGTGACTGCAAAAAATCATCAATGGCTTCTATTTACATACCCAAGCGTAAGAAATTCGCACATTTTTTTGTTTGTTTTTTTATGCGGAGCTTTTTGATCATATTGTTTTTACATTGTTTTGATTGTATGCCTTGCAGGAAGGAATTCAAACATACACTTACTACTTGGATCTTCTCTCTGCACTCTGTCTCACATACGACCCCAACAATTCTGCTAATGTTCATACAGAGACCTGTGTCAAAGGTAATGTAAATCAACAGTGGCTCCAAATGGGGACAATTTAATAATTGCAATATTCTCGTACAAAAATTTCGATACCCATTGTCTAATTTTTAATCTTGAATTCTCATTGATTGATTACAATAAATTTTGACTTACAATG
>WIXG01000496.1:0-46783 GCA_009869945.1 Mesaphorura yosii | reverse complement strand
CCGGTTCTATGATGACCCATGTCAAGTGACGTGTCGTTGGAAAGCTAAGGACATGGGCTTTCATATGCAGCAAAAACCATCTTTCCATGTCCATCCGGAAACCAGTTATTGGCTTCCAAAGTTGGAACTTTTTCATATGCTAAAATGCACAGCGCACCAAATTCTCGTGAATACCCCACTGTGTGGTGGAGGAAATGCGGTCGGAGTGACAGCCACGCGATGCAAATCAAAGCAGTCAACTGTCATCTCACGACTAGTTCGCGCAATTAAATCCACGCTCGCAAAACGAGATAAAATCTGCTGTTTCATGATCCAACACAAAGGGTCGGCAAGGTAAACACAAACTACAAAGACGCGTAATCCGTGATTTCGCGATTCCCAATCTCTGATTTTTCAGTGCTTGTCATTTCTGCGCTCATTCGCTTCAAATCTCCTGACTCACAAGGGAAGTACTTCTGATGCGTATTGAACTGAAAGATGCCATGCTATTTTCTGCACTTGGCCAATTATTATGAGGCATATGAGTGCGAATTTTGCCTGCAGAAATTGTATTTCGCAAAAATACGCAAACTTGTATCTAGCGAATAAGAGCGCTCACAAGACAGAGCATAAACAAGCAATTTATTTAAGCTAATCCGAAATATTAAAAACATTTATCTGAACAAATATACAACACAAACCATTCTACCTCCAATGCAGTATAATGGAAAGAAATGTCAGTTTATCTGCTCAATCTGCAACAAATTCATCGAAGTGACAGTAATTTCCAACAAAAAAAGTGACGCAAACAAAGACAACGATTGCAGTAGCTGTACTGAATAAAGGGCAAATCTCTGCAATCAGCTTCCTCGCAGTCTCGCTCTTCAAAAGTAAACAAAATCTCTTCCAGATTATCTAAACGACCGGCTCGAAGATCGGCGTAGCCGCATGAGTACCATGCGTACTTCCAACATTGGAACGAACTTTTGTGACCCCATTTGGTTATAGATTAGGGAATGCATTTTGATCAAGTTAGTACGCTCTTTGAGGTCCACTTCCAATTCGTCCAACACCACTCTTTCACTAATCCGACTTCTAAAATTTTATATTGACGAAAAAAGTACTTGTCAAGTGACAGAATTAACGCTGTTGTTTTCGGTGGGATTTGCAGTCTTTTGCATTTATCTTCAACTAACTCGAATAAAGAATTGTCCACCTGTCCTGACTATGAATCAAGAAGTAGAATTGAGTTGTCGCTCACGAGTGGGGCAAAACGTTCCCGAACCCACTCCTTCATGATCTTCTTGTCCAGCTTTCCAGATTTAGAACACGCTATGTATATATTTGGAAGAAGATTCCATTCCATTGCGTTGAGCACTATTGGTCCAAACTGCCACCTTGTTCTTGCAAGCAAATCAGCAGACGACCACAGAGCTTTCCATCCATTGAAATGAGGCATAAAGCTGTAGGAGTGTGTGGTCGTGTTGATATTCTTCACAGCGGCAATTCTGGACTATTCCCCATGGTGAGGAAGCGTCCGAGAGGCGAGATGTTCATAATTAAAGCCAAATTGGCCCGTATTAAGGATTAGCCCTGTTGAAATACCGAAGAATTCGGTTTTGCGCATGCTCCACAAAATTCCGGGCTGTTCTTTCGACATTAGCTGACAACACTGCATCTTTTCTGGTGACCACCTTGGTTGTTTCGCGTGACACAATACGATTTCGATGTTTGAAGTTTTTTATCCACGTGTGGCTTGCTTTGAATTCTAATCCGATCTCCCTTGCCTTCTGAAACGCCCAACGCCGTAAATCCTTGTCATGAAGAGATAGAAATTGCTGCCTCATTGTGCCAAATTTGTGCAAAACGTGATCTTGAACTGCCTCTAAATTTTCTTGCTGTGTGCCGCTCTTGCCCAGATAACCACGGAATCTTTTAATATAGCTGGGATGCTTAACTCTCGAGTAGCGTCTTTTTGTTTTCTCAAACTTGTTGGTCTTGATACTGTCGCAGAATCCCACTACTTGTCGCCTTTGCTGAAGCGTGAATTCGTGAATCTCATTTGCTCTCAACTTTGACCACTGGATTGTGAACTTGACTGCGAAAACTAATTTTAGCCTGTATTGTCTTCGTCGTCGTCCATACCTTCATGCTTATCCATGTCAAAATCGTAATCCACTGTCGTCTCTTCACAAATAACGCCCCCAGACCGAACGACCTCTTCGAGGTTTTTGGAAAGTCCTGACTGTAATCTCCTCGTCGAGACAGGAAGGCTTGGCAGATTTTCCATACTTTTGCACTGCCATTTTATGCATTACTTCGCAAACAGCCACCACGCGTTCCATGTTTGATTGTCTGATTGGACGACAAATTTAACTTATGGTATCTTGTAATTTTGATCTGGATTGAAAATAGTGGCACTTACATTTCTCTATGATGTTCTTGACCGGTCCCCAGGCACAGATGTCACAAAGGCAATAACTGGGGATGATGATATTAGCACATGGGTAAAATTGACGCAGAGATTAATGCGGAGCAGACAAAACCTGTAGGTGCTCGTTGCTTTTACGTGCAATTATTATCAAGTCGAGCATCTGAATTCATAAAGCCGTAAGGAGAACATTATATTTACTGCAAGGCAAGAACTTTGTTAATAAATGCTTTGTCTTTGTTTAAACGTCGCTTACACACGGTGATATACGCGAAATAAAAGTTTGTGTATTTTTGCACAATTCAATTTCTGCAGACAAAATTCGCACTAGTATGCCTCAGAATGTTTGGCCAAGAGCAAAAATAGTATGCCAGCTTCCGGTTCAATACGCATCCAAAGTACTTCCCATGTCAGCATTACCGATGCTTTCCTTTCCTTTACGTACGGTGAAAGTGAAATTGACTGGAAAGCCCGCAAACTTTTCCTGATCTCAGTAATTCAAAGGCGACATGTTTGAAAAAGTTTGGAACGGAACCTTCGGTCGACTCCATTGTGTGCTGCGTGCTCCCGTTTGAAATGGTTCTTTAAACCGAGAGCTTTGGTTGTTAAACTCTTGAAATCAGATTCTTCGGCTGTATTTTGACGACTACAATCCTTTGAGTCGAGTTGAATGCTGGTTTGATGCGCTGCTATCGATGAATTTCTGCAGCGAAGTTCATGAAACATATGTCAAGTTTGGATCAAATTAGATGTGAAGTCGGGCTGCTCCAAAAGTAAGGCTCCAAAGCAAGACAAGAAAATATGGAAATTTGTCGCTAAACAGTTTCTAGTTGATGAAACCTTTGCAGTGTCTGCAGCAATTTTTTAATATGTGAAGCCATGACATTGAATAATAAATTTTTATGCCCACGTTTGGAAAAGCATTCTTTTAGAATTCAACGAAGCCCGAGCCCACTCGTGCTCACGTTCAATACAGTTCAACTCTTCTGCTGCCAGTGCTCCATCATTTTCGAATTTGCAAAGAGTGAGCAAACCGGCGGAATAATGGGAAGCCCCTGAGGTAGGCGACCACGCACCAAACCAGAAGCAATGTGAATGCCGTGTTGGGATATTCAATTATGGCATTCTTTTCTTCGAATTCAATTTTCGCCACGAGTTCAACTAAATCACATCACTGAGTCTAGTCAACTCCAGCCTCCAGCATCACCAAATTGAATAGTGGAAAAGATTACATGCTGCGGTATTCAAACCCGAACACAATGGCTCAGTTTAATTTAGTAACCTCAAGTTTCAAAGTCAATGGCAATGGAAAGAAATGAAAAAAGTCTGAAAATCTCCGACTACAGCCTGCTCAAGCACATAATCGGTCTATAATAAGCTACAAAGCCAATGAAATACTCGATCATCTTTTGTGAAATGCCTCTGATCCTTTCCGTTGTCAATTTGAAAGAAAAATTGAAAGGTCACACAGGTAAAGGTCACGGCCATTACAAGACATTCGCAGAATCTTCACCTCGCTCTCGTTTTAATTCCAATTCAATTTCATACATATTTCATAAACACCGGAATAGAGCAGAGCCACTGGCGAGATAAAAAGATTGCTTTAGATATCTTTAAAAATAAGCCTCTAAGAATTTGTCGAGGAATCCAAATTAACACATGAAATTCGCGAAGTTTGACACCTTATATACTGTGTATGTTTCTGCTTTATCGCACAGACTCTTTTACTCATAACTTGTCTTCAAAGCATTGCTTAATGAAAGATCACACGCTAAAACTAACGTGGATTATCCTAGTCCGCCAGAGTTTGTCTCGCTTTTATTGGCTCACGAAAGCTTCAATGTCAGACTCCAAGCGAAGCCGCCAGAAATGTACCGTGTTCTATATCCTTTTCGTTGACTTGCAACTCACATTTAAGGCTTACTAATCCATGGAATGGGTTATGCGACGCCCTGGGAGACTGGCTCAGGTTTAATTAAGACAGAAGCAACGGGTTGCCCGGCCAATTTCTTGAGGCGGGTTGATTTTTTTCGGAAAAAGGCACTCTCTCATTTACCTCAAAGTGTTTCCTGCTGGTATTCCACTGTTTCACCTGAATTTTTAGGAATTGTTTTATACATTTGCACTGACACTGCACAAGAATGGGTGAGTCCAATATTAAATTCAGCAAAGCAGGAGCCTGAAATGCGTGATTATAATTCACCGAAACCACAATTCGCTTTCCGCTGCTTTCAACTGGAACTTTTTACGAACTGCTTAAAATAACTTTGTGAACAGGAATTTGCAATATTGACGTAGGTTACACATCCACTACCAAAACATAAATTCTGGCGAAGATCTCTTCTGTTCTGTTTTGAATGATCGCAGACATTGTAAATTACATTTTATTATATTCCATAAATGGATTGTAAAGAGCGAAATGTTGCACTCAGAACGAGTTATTACAGGTCACGCTAATAAAGTCTTGCGTGCTCTTTAATTTTCATCATAGCAAATTGTATGTAGGTTTCGTTTCGAGTTATGATGAATGCTAATATTTAGTTAGCCAACCCACGTACTCAACGTGGGAGGAGATCAAAACTTCGCACGCTAATTTTCGTTCTGCCATTCCTCAAATAGCAGTAGTATTGTCGCGATTGCGATTGCGAATCGCGAAATATTTCTTCGCAGTACAATTAGTAAAGGATTCTCTTATTCTATCCACAACGTTGAGAAATGTAGTCCAGAATCCTGGTATCACAATAATATGCGAAATAGATTATCCGCTCTAACCAGCCGAACCATTCACTAACAGGCACCCATCTTGAAATCAAGCATCAAGCGTAATCTTAGAAGTGATGCATATTAATAGCTGCTTTATCAGCACCTTTGACCCGAGGACGCAATTACAAAGTCATGGCTCTGTTATAAATAGAACCTAATCCGCACAAATGAGGTACCATGGATCACGTGAATGGCAGTGCTAATCCCACAGGCTATGGAACTAGCCAGCCAACCATGTTTATTACAGATGGTTGAAGAAATTAGACGCTCAAAGTACGCGACGACGTGACAAGCCAAATTGGTAATTTAATCTGTACTTTAGAATCTGTTTAATCAGTGATATGGTGTGACAGCATCCGACGGCTAAAATAGTACCTCTTATGCTAATTTTAAGCTTCATCAGCATACTGATCTCATTAATTTCACATAACATTACGCCTTATCTTTATCTATTTTAAATTGACTGAATCGGTTATAAATAGATGGTTTCAGCATCTTGGGTCAGCTGAAAACAGGCGCTATCGTTGATCTTGCCAATTCGCATTTCGCATTCGCAAGTTCAAGGCTCAAACGGCTCAGCAATATGAAACCAAAATATAATTCGCTGATTTATGAGCTTAGAAATATGACTCGACAATCTGTAAATCAGTCGGATCCGACAGTCAAGATTTCATGAGCCTTGTCCCCGTGAGACTCCACTTAAAGTCAAGTTGAAGGCCACAATTTTCAATGGTGATGCCTGCACACAGTTTATTGAAACCATAATGCACAAGATTTATGTCTTTTAATCAAGACGACAAAATTAAGTTTAATAACTCGGAAACATGTTGTCTGCTGCCCAGACTTCAGAAGACCACGAACCACGATGCGAAAGATGAAGATGAAGACAACACAAATCTAGTCTCGTAAATACATCCGAGCTTGTGTCTAACAAGAGCACTAAATCAGCACTAAAATTCTCTGTACCGTAGCAAGAGAGAGCCCTTACAATGCAATACTGAATACAGGCATGCCACAGGACACGAGCGCGACAACGCGATGCATGCAGGAACCACGAACTGGAATTACTGAATATAAAAAAGTAATTTTAATTTAGGACCAATCGTGATAATAAAATAGGAATAAAAGACCGGGCCGAGTCTGTGCAAGCTGTGCGAGCTGACTTGATCTCTGACTCTGACTCTTTTCATGCCAAGAACATACACATCATCGTACAATGAGTTGATCCGAACTCTCGGAACTCCGCAGCAGTAAATTGAAAAACTCATTATTTCTTTGCTGTGCTCGTAATATCGAATCAAGGTGAATGGGAAGATGTAAAAGTGTCACAACTGTACAAGTTGAAGTTGCGAATTGGACAAAAAATCCACCAACTTTATTTTGCTTTGTAATCTAAGAAGAATTTTTTCCGCCAAAGAAAGGCACACAAGTGCCGTGATTTCGACCCGACAAATTGAGAAAGTTGTCCAGAAACTAGCTACCCAAATCTTAAACTCTCACTGTCCAATTTGAGCTTAAATTTTAGGTTTGACCATCGCCAGGCCGTGTCACATCCTCGTCACTGGCCAATATGAGCTTAAACTTTAGCTTTGTCCATCGCCAGGCCGTGTCATGTCCTCGTCAATATGTGGCCAAAGAAAATTACGAACTAATAATGAAAGTTATTAATGCCACGTTTCGCCCACATACGAGCGCCATGCACAAAGCCGGTCAGTACTGGAAACGTCGGAACTTTAAGTATCTTGTTGTTATTTCAATGGCTTCTGTCGAGCAACATGTTGTCTTTATTCGATTTCAGTTTCTAGCATCCTGACTATTAACTATTGACAATATTTGTATAGTTTCTTTTTCCGTAGCAAGTCTGGCAGAAGCTGGAAGAAAGGAACGCAATAAGGGGTGTGCGAACTTAAATCCGAGCTGACCTTGATTAGTTTATGAGTTTTGCACAGGCCCTCGAAAACTAAGCATTCAGGGTGCTTATTTGTTCATATTTCCCTGAGAGTAATTGGTGTATTTGTATTGCGCCTATTTCATTTCTTTAGATTTGTTGTGTTTCTTGTTTCTTTCGAAAATTTATTTTATCTATGCAAGATCTTGTCCAGATGAGTGAGGCTCATCTGATATATGAAATGGGGCCACACTCTAACGATTGGGACAGGGACACGATCACTGAGAATTGGAAAGGGCAGCATCTCGCCTCATCTAGTCGAGTAGTACTTGGACTTTTAGTAATCAACTGAAATGACATTTGGAAGCCCACAATCTCGCTGCGCTGCAACTGGAAAAGTTTGTGGAGGCAATCTCGGCCTCGGAATTTGTAAAGTAGTACATCATCATCATTTGGTTTTTGTAGCTCGGAGCAGGAAAGACGTGACGGAAATCGGCCACACGTACACCCGTACCATTGCGTGTGCCATCAGTGTCAGCATCCAGCATGTCAGAGACGAGAACAAAGTGCAGGTTGGACGGAAGCGCAACCGGGACTGATACAGAGAAAATGGACAAACTAAAGAAAGTAAGCCAAACAAAGTTTGAAAGCTCCATGCCGCACCGTGTTCACTGAGTACGCGATGATCGCTGTAGATATGATGTTGATGGTGATGAAGATGGAAGTACAAGTAATAAAAATACAAAATGTATGTGAAATGACGGTGTTAATGGAAAGTTGTATACTTGTCTCACTTCCACAGCTACGGCCGCCAGGCATCATGGAGCGAGTGACGGAAGAAAGCAGAAAGTCATTCCGTGCCTGCTGATGGCAAAAGAACTGGCAAAGGCAAAGACAAGCAAGAAGCAAGCACACTCGACTCCGCGTCCGCAGTTCGAGAGTTCAGCATAATATTTATTTGGAGGTAATAAATGTATAATTTGGAGTAGTCGCAGGGTACAAATACAAACAGCAAATACAAAGAATAACGAGCACGACAGAAGATTGAATTACAAATTACACAGAAGAATAACAACACTAATCCAGTCTCACGGCGGTACGGAGTACAGGGAATGTAAGACGTAATAATTCTTTTACAATATTTATTCAGTGAGACCACAACGAGGTGCCCGAATCCTGGGAGACGAGCGACCTGGCCTGAGCCTGAGTTTTGTTGAGCACACACAACAGCGCACGGAGTCGGCCATAAAAATAAATTATGTATTCGCACATAAAGAAGAAAGTTGAAAAGGAAAGGAAAAATAAAGTTGCATGACTTACCATCACTCAAAAGTTGCACTGCACCGCTCGCTCCTGGTCGTGGTTTGTTGTATTTTGTAGTTGTGGGACACATATTCTATTGACTCGTGGAAGTCGAATACGTGGATGTTTGGTGTAGCGTAGCGTGTTATGGCTCAATTCAATTCGCAAATCACAATTCGCGTAATGTAGGCCAGGCGACAGGCGAGAAAGACGTCGAGTTCGAGGTTCGAGTACGACGGAGATGGCGATGGCGATGGCAGGCAGCAGTCGTTTGTGGATTTAGATTGGATTTCTTTTCTCTTGTGCAGTACAAACTTATTTTAGCATGTATTATTATGATTACTTCGAAGACGGACTTGATGCTGGTGTGATGTTGATGCGATTGCGTTCTGCGTTGTAGTTCAGGCAAGGCTCAGTGCAGCAGTCACAGCGCAACGCAGCGGTCGGAATCGTGGCAGTGGCGATGACGAACAGCGGACATCGCACGCACTACAAGAAAATTGACATGCTGAGCTACTGTTTATTATTGTGGACATACGCGGACTTCAGAAAACTTTGCGGACTGGCCTCGTTTCAAGTTAGAAGCACCAAATGGAGAATTGAATCAAGTGCGATTGTTCACTTACGTACTCGTTGGCCATTAAGAAACCGATGTTACAGTAGCCACAGGGTTTATGCAAGCGATGTGGGCCACAACCTTCGTATTTTTCTCGCCAATCAGCCAAAATGTCATCATGTCTCCCTTTCCTTTCACATCAACAACGCCACGTTGCTCCAACTCAAATCGGTCTTGAACCAAAGCGGCGAATGCTTGAGAGCAATGAATTCGAAGTGCTGTCATCAGGTCATCAACATCATGGAAAGGAAATATAAATACATATTAGGGCTTGACATCAGTGTTGACAACATGAATACTGACGAGATGACGGCCATAGCATGTAAACTGGCAGTGAGTACAGTTCACACGGAAAAATACAGCCACGCCACGCCGAAAGTGAAAGGAAGTGAATTTAGTGCAACGATGATCGCATAAAAAGAGAACATGTTTACATATCTTTTTTGTCTCACTTTCTTTGCTGTGCAAGGTAAACACATGCATGAGTACTTTCAGTACATGCCGCAACAAATACATGTGTGTGTTTTGGATTTAGATTTTTCCACTTTCATTAAGAACTCACAGCTCCAGACGACAAAGTAAAGAAATGCGTACACGTAGCGGATTTAGTGCTAGAGCGGAAACGCAGAAGTGTGCTCGAGTCATGCTCACGCCATTTAATTAAAGCAAGTTGGCGGATTTTTCCAAGTGAATTCATGTGCTGCAGTCCCGCAAAAGATTTATTCTCTTGTCGTGTGCCTGGAAGGTCTAGATACTGTAGTCGTTATAGCGTGTGTAGGAGGCAAGACTAATCAAAATAATGTAACGGGATGCCACTGCGACAGTTTTGCCGCAGTGTTTTATCTCCATGTCTATTTTTACGTGATTTGTGCTCTACAAAGCTAATGACCATGTTTATGAGTTTTTGCAATAGAAATAGAACCTTTGCATGTACGTGTGACGATGAGTCAGACGTAAACGTGATGCGTTATGAAATCAAAGGTTGTCGGCCGATTTATGCATTGAACGATGCCTTGCAGGAGAAGTTTAATGTAGCAATTTGCAAATGGCGAATTCTGTGCATTTTGATTTTGTACTGCACGTTCAACGTTGAAGGGATTTAAAACAGAATGCATGCTTGTTTACTGCGTAGTGCGTACACATTTGCATATATTAAAGTCATGTATCAAGGCTTAAAGCCCCAGCCGTATTTACTCCGTCTTCAAAATAATGACCCCAGGGAATGGTTTGAGAATTTTTCTACATCGCGCACCTCAAAGGCACTTTTACCAGAATGAAAAGATTCGATTTGTGTATTTGGTGAAAGAAATGTGTACTAAACGACTCTTTTCCTCACAGTTGATTAGGTTTTCGCTTTGTAGTCGAGATGTTTATTGGGACCGAACCCATTTTCTATTTGTGTAATTTGATTTTAAGGTAATGAAACTTTTCTTTTATGCAAATTGCAAATCAAATTACTCTGCGGGCAAGATTCTGCGCCCAAGGTCTCCGCGCGCTCGAAGTTTCAAGGTTTCATGGTTTCCTTTGGTTTCTCCTTTGCAATGGAAACACAAGACGAAAATTCTGATACACAATTCTCAATTCTACTTAATGTATTTTGTTTTTCAATTTAAATTAACCCTAAATTGAAGAGAAAAGACGGCTTACGCGCCCCAGTTGACTCCATGCGTGATGCTGTGTTTACTGTATCGCCAAAAAGACAATAACGAGGTCGTTTGTGGCCCACGACACCGGAGCATACAGGCCCTTTAATGTAAGAGGTGACAATAAGCATTAGTTGCCAACATTGCCAAGTTAGAGCTCTGGCTAAATGAAAGACGAACCAGAATGGATTCCGCATCTCAGCTTGAGGATTTCGGTTGGACGATGATGGATCTTGAATGTTTTCACCGCATGCAAAAGCTGGAGAGCCATCCGAGCCATCTCGAGAGCGTCCGCATTACCTTCTTTCGGTATTGGAAGACCGCTGGCCTGGAAAGAGAAATGAAAGCCGGTTCGCGATTCCAGACTGAGATAAACCAACAAAGAGATCGCGATGATGTCACTTGCGGAAGAGAAAGTAACGTCAAGAGCCAACCAAGTACGTTAACCGTAGCGCACCGTGCACTGGACTCCTCACTTACTCATTTCTCTTGCCAATTCTAGAACAAAAGCCGTAAATAATTTATTGCCCGGAGTCCGATGACAATTGGTAATAAAGTAAATAACTAACCGTAGTATTTCGTATTTCAATTGCGGCAAGGAACGAGATGGGTTTTGGTTTGGCCAATTTCCAGGAACAATCGAATGAAACATTAAATTATAATAATAAAGTAAAGGCCAAAATATAAATTATGTTTTGCATTTACTGTCCCTCTTCATAAATCTTCTACCATAGTTGCTTTTTTGTCCCACCGAACAACAACAAATACAGAATGTACTTAATTATCGTGGCCGGTTATACTCGATCTGATCAAATCGTAAAATATGAGCAATGAGTTCTTCCAGTAAAATACACAGTGGCCGCTCTTAACGTCACAAAGAATTTTGCTGTTCTATGATTTTACGCCGTAACACTGAGTTCAGTTTCACTGAGGTGTTCTAAAGCAACGTGTATATGAACGTACCACCATGTACGCGTCCCCAATCGTCTCTACTTTGTAGACGTCAAAATTATCGATGACAGAGTCGAAGCATGTGTACAAATCGTTGAGGAATTCCACAACCTGAAATCATCCAAGCAAAGAAATGTCATGTCAATTTTACTCATCTTCGTAATCGTTTGGACTAATTCCTAGATCAGACCAAAGTATATCCTCCTAACAGCAACAGCACAGCCTAAGCTTAGTAATTCGATTAGTCAACCCACGCTTCTGCATGCGCTGGAGGATAATTTACCTGCAACGGTGTGCTTTCAGCAGACATAGCCGTGAATCCAACGATATCCGAGAAGAAGATTTGCACACACTCGTAGCTTTGAGCCGACACATGATGACCTTCTTTCAGCTCCTCGGCGACGGCTGGTGGAATTAATTCGTAGAGTAGGCTCTCTGGAATTCAGATGAAAATGAACGAACGACGAATGACATGAGCGAAAGTAACTTAACCGATTGATCTCTGTGGTCAGTTGTGCATTCTGGTTTATGAAATAAGGGGACTTATTGGCACAAAGTAAATTGGCAGTTATGAAGGGCAATGAGCATAATGCCAATAGACAGGCTAATCGACATGAAACACTGAACTGCTGACCTGTTTTCCTCTTCTCTTCACTTAATTGCTTGGTGCGCTCATCAACCAGAATCTCCAAGTTGTTGGCATACTTTTCCATTAGTCCGATCATAATGTCGAAAATGTTGGACCTCCTGCGAGCCACAAGAGAAAGCAGAGTGAAAATGAAAATGCGTTCGTGCGTATGCGGAGATGCGTCATCCAAATTTAGTGCAGCGTTGTTAATGCGTAATGGTTTCTAGTTCTAGCTTGAGTAAATATCAAACCGAGAGCGCAGAATGTTCATTATAATTGGATCAAACCAAAGCGCAGCGCAGCGGCTGCGGCGGTTATAACAATTCATTAGCCTGACTGCGAGCCGAACCACAATAAAGGAAAGCCATTCAACTAAAATCGTTGTTATTAGTTCATAATTGATGAAAGGATTTGAAGCACATGTGTGACTCGGCCGTGGCGAGTGAAGCAAGAGTTCCAGACGTTCCAAGCCCACTGGGATTTGTTCCAATTTCCGGGACCGAGACACAAACTTTGCTCACTCAAGTGCGTTCTTGTTCTATTTCTCTCAACACGGTTTAATGTTGTATGAAAACAGAAATTTAAGCAAACCATTACTAAAGTTATTGGGTGAATGGTGTGCTGTGGTGAGAATAGAATGTTTACGATTTGTACGATTTTGAAATACTTGAAGTACGATTAAGATTTTGAGTTGCCTTAATCCTAATGCTTACGGATGCCTTTACTGAGTTCCTGTAAGTGTTTGTGAGCATTTACTCAACGTTTATCTTTTCCTGGCATTACACATTTCCGTCCCCAGTAAGCTGCTAATAATAACAAACTGCAAATTGCTTATGCAAAATTTTGAAACATGAGACAGTCCTGCTATTATTCGCTCGTTCGTCCCCGTTCTTTGGATTTGGATTACATAAACCTATACGAGTTACTTACATTCCTTTGTGGAGTGGTCGCAACCTGTTTCCAACTGTTTTAATATCCGGCCTTAAATCAGGATCAAATTGAAGACACGTTGAGAGTGTCTCGATTATCTGCGACGATGTTGTGAAGGCAGGGGGAGGAGGGACAGAAGTATTGTTCGAATTCAGCGGAGAAAGCCCTTCACTCGATAGTTCATTGAAGTTGTTGTTTGTCACAGTCATCGTCATCGCGGAATGCTGCTGATGATGTTTGGCCCCGTATTTTGACACTGGCGAGGTGGAGATCTTGTTCGAAATCGGAGAAGAGTTCGAGTTAAAGCGACCACTCTTGCAGAAAGAAGTTGGGCGACTGCGGTGGATGAAATTCGGACTCGGTGGGCAGAGAAGGGCTCCTGTGGTCGCGGTTGAAGTATTTGTCGCTAGAAGCTCCGTGGAGAGCGAGGCAAGTGCTCTTGACCAGAATGTCACCGAGTTGAGGATTATGTGTTGGCGAAGCTCGTTCTCGCTCTTAATTCCGACATAATTCTCAAGTGAATCACGACGAAGAAGCTCCCAAAGAATGATTCCCAAAGAGTAAATATCCGCCCGGCGAAATCCGTCGGCCGCATTCTTTACTTGTCCCTAAGATAAAGCTCAAGGCATCAGTTTTCTGCTGAACAGAATTCCAAGTAGGCGATGGGAACCTAGCAAGAAAATAAGCCAAGTGCTTACAGATACAAGAAGTGGATACTCTGGTGCCAAGTACGGACACGTGCAAGTTATTGGTGTATGTCGCTGATGCTGGCTGTGATGATGATTGTGACCCATCCAATTTGATTTGTAAGTATGATGAATTGAGACGGAAGTCATCAATTTCGTGGTTGTGGTTGCTGTTGTGTGGAGACTGCACGTGGATCCTGAAATGTATACTTGAGGTTCGACCAATTCCGGAACGGTTAAGCTCGATCCTCGCTTCTTGGACGAATTGTGTCGAGAAACGGACGCAGTTCGAATGAATCCGAAATCGGTCAGTTTGAGAACCCAACGAGAATCAACCAGACAGTTTGTGGGTTTCAGATTCCCGTGGAACTTGAACGGAGTTGAATTGTGAAGGTAGGCAAGCCCCTTTGGTAGTGAACATGAATTCGGTTATGCGCCAGGCGTACTTGAAACATCATTAAAGTGTTCATTTATATTTCCTACCCTGAGAAGGTCACCAACCAAGCTCGAAATGAACATGTCGTCAAGTTTAATGGCATCGTTTTCCATGATGTCTTTGATGGATCCTCGCGAGCAGTAATCGCTAATCATTAGAAGTCCGTCTTCGTAGTGGCAAGCTCCAATGAAGACGTTCAGATTTTCATGGCGAATTTCTCGCAACTGAGCAAAAAGCAGAGGCTGAGAGTAGGCCACGTACACGCACTCATCATTTCAAGCCAACGCGCTTGTGCGGGCCAGCACGACATGGCAAATTATAATGTTACATGCATTCACTTACCATTTGCAGTTGTTGTTTCATCGAGCTATCAAATACATCAATGTCAATTTTCTTAGCAGCGAAATGTCTCTCTCGGTAAGTGACCAATGGTGCGTAAACTGCGGAGAATCGAATCAAAGACGCTTGGCTACCACTCGTGTCTCCAAACGCCCCTCCTCCTAATCCACTTCCTAGCCCTTTGGCGCCGCTGCCGTTGTTCTTGATCGGGCTTTGATTACTGCAGACACTGCTTCTGCTCTGCGTGATCGGATCTGCGAGCTTGCTCCTTCGCTCCTTCGGAAAGAGGTGCCCGTCTTCCCAGTGAATCTCACGCTTATCAATCCGCCACATGAGCGTGTCCATGTCCTTCGAGAGACGCCAGTGTCGAAATGAGAGGTAGATGGCTGAACTCGTGATTGCGATCGACATAATTGCGATTATGGAGAACAAAATCGGACTATTGTCACCTATGCGTAAATAAACAACGTGTCGTTTATATTCGTGTATAGTATGAGAAAAAACGTTACTCTTACCAGTCCACAGTATTGGCAAACTTACTTTCACATTTCTCGTTGTAGAATCCGCATTTGGGTTCCGATACCGGTGGGCCACCGCCAATCCAGTCGATCGACTCACTTAAGGACACAGCCTAAAGTGAAAGCATACTCAATAAATCATGGCTTGCCCCAATTAGTTTTAGATTGGCCGAGACTGGAATGCATTTAGTAAATTAAAATCTTCCTGTGCTATGCTGTGGCGAGTTTGGCCGCTGTCAATGCATTGCCAACGATGGTCATGTATCATGCATTCGGGAATTACATGCTTTCTCCTAGTCCTGGATCAATTAAGTGTCTCATACTCATAGTCGGGCGCGGGCGTCGTAGATCTCTGACGTATCCATTAAATCATTTGGGCATGGAACAGAATCACGACACGACAAAGCAGAATTGCCCTGAATTGGGGCATGGACCAAAAACACAGCACGCAATAAAGATAAAAAAAAGTCAAGAGCCTTTGGCCTAAAATGAATTCATGACCTGCGTAATCGTAAGTAAAGCAATAACATGCGTGTAACAAAAACCAGCAAACAGCATCATCCATGCTGTGTTTTTGTGATACTTACAGGAAGTTCACCGTGCTGCTGCTGTTCCGTTGACCGACTTGTTTTCAGAAAAATGCCAACCGGATAAAGTCCATACTCGCCACCGCGTCGTTTCAGTGAAACAAGTGTAAAATTTCCTCTCGCATCACCATTATCATCCATCTCGGAGTCATGACCAGTCGCACTTTTGTAGCTGAGGTTCCGAAGACGCATTGATATTTCCACTCCATTAAAAATTTTGCGCTTTAACGAGTCCATAATATTAATGACTTCAGAGGCTTGCATGCTGTTGTTCTTCTGAAACTGGACTTTTCGTGCGTATGTGCTGTCCGATTTTGGCTGTGGCTGTACGATATGTGTTCGCGAATTTATCTCTTCCTGGAGAATATCCCGCACTACTTGACTGTACAGAATGACTGCGTCGTACAAGTACGCAGCCTCGATGCGGATGCGTTTGTTTTTGCCCTTGCCAAAGACTGCCAGGAGATTCGGGTAATGGAATGGCTCCTGCTCCATGTAGTAATTAACTTGATTTGAGAATTCGGTAAAATCTTTCGGTGGGCTTGCGATTATGCCGAGATACGAAGCGAAGTCTAAGGGCTTAACTTGGCTGTTCGGTTTGGCATTGGGCTTGGATTGCCTGGTCGAATTCTGGCGAGTGTTAAAAATGCCTGTGCCGCCAGTACCACGTGCTTTTCCAGAATTGGACATGGGAGATAAACCGTCGTCAAGCAGCAGCCCGTGAAAGTACCTAGTTGGATCCCACTTCTCCTCCTTGAAGTCATCGATGGAGACACCAATGACCAAATAGTCACCTAAGCAAAATGAATACACAACTTGCAATTGTGGCATCCGGGTTTCTGTTTGAAAACCTAAAACCTAAACTGTATCTAAAAGAGTTTGCAAATTATCAACCGGCGTAGCTAAGAATGGACCTCAGTACAGTTTTCACTCGAATTTCATGCAGGTAGTCGAGGTCAAATTGCTTTAAATTTCCGAATTCTAAAAATTCTACTTCTCATCACACACGCTTCATTTCCTTCATTATTTTTGATCTTCCTTAACCTTTTTTATTTCTGTAAAGCAGATTACAGATTACGGTTGTCTGAATCTGAGATTTTGAGACGCATGCGCTTCATAAATGCTTTGCGGACGTTGAATTTATTGCACGATAGATGCACAAGGTAGCCTCATGCTTGTCCGTAGTCTTGAAGAATTCTGAAGCCCAGATGCTGAAAAAAGCTTAGAAATAAGCTTTCCAATTTCCAGTACACGACACTGGCACGAAGACAAGGTTCAGATTCAGGAACTGCTGGGCTCCATGATTATTTTCTATTTACTTAAGGATAATTGCAAATTCACCGCTCTGATATTCTGTTGTGATCCGTTTCAGGTCTGATGGTCTCCGGAATTTGATGAAAAATTGGATTTGTCAAGCGAGCGCAAGGAAGCAAGAAATAAGAAGTAAGAAAATGAAGTCTTTTCTTACCGGTTTGAAGTAAAGATTGCTTCTTCAAAGCCAGCACGAGTCCAAGGTGCTCATAGTACTCGCTGATGACAATGTAAACTGTGTAACAGCAGGAAGAGATGAAAGGCCAAAGTTAATCGATGCGAAAAATAATTTTAATGGTTTTAATAATTCTTAGCCAAAATAAGCTCATTTTTGCGTCTGCAAGTGAAAGTCTAAAATATAGTTAATGAGTTATCTTGTCTGACAGTTTGACGTTCCTTCGCATGCTTTTTCTTGCTGTGCGCTAGCTGTGCACTGCAACCAGCAAATCCTCCCTTTTGGCTCTTTGGTACTTGATACTCCTGCGTACCGGTGCTTGTGATGCGACTTTTAATCATCCTAATTACAGCCACGGCGAGTTTTGTAAATAAGTCGACGAATTCGACGAAAAAACTTTGGCCGACTAACTTCAGTTTCGTTCGTTAATTATCTTATTTAATAGGAATAGCAACAACAAATAGGCTTCAGCTTACTTCTCGTGCTGGATTTAGTTTGTGACACAATCGCCTCGAAAGGATTCTCTCCATACCCATGATGATACGGTCCTCGATACCCGATCATTTGTATCTTCCGGACTCCATGCTGCTTGAGAAGCAGCGACAAACTCTTGCCAACTCGCTGAAATCTTTGATTGCTGCTCGTATCCGACGAGTCGGAGAAAATGATGACAATCGAGTGCACCCAGTCGTAATTTATGACGAGGGACGTAACCGCTCGTGAAATTGCCGCGTCAGGTGGACGTGTTCGGGAAAATGTCGTGAACAGCTTCTTGTCTGATGGCTGCTCATCACTGCAGAACTGCAAATTACAGGCCGGAAGGAACGCTAAATGTTTAAGTACTAAATTACATGCTTAAATTGCAAATTTGCAAAAATGTGCTGTGCATGCAGGAAGAAAAAAGAACTGTACTCACATAAGATATCATCGGTATATTGAGACTGGACGCCAGCTTCGCTTCATGCAAGCAACTTTCCTGCGATCCTATAATGACGGAAACGTTGTACAGCCGCCAAAGCCTTGCAATTTGACTCAGACTCGTCGACTCATTGCCGTAGGTCTCGGCGATGTACACGTCCACTTTCACATTCACGTTCAGCGGGTTTGCGAAGTAATTGGCGTTTCGCAAGTTGGTTAGAGCGTACGTGAGTCCACCAGAAATTGTGAGCCCCGGACGCGAGTATTCAATGTCCCCTGGTTTGCGCTTCGAACCAGTCAAGTACCCAAGATTAATTTCTAGGACACGGTCGCCGGGCCCGGTGATTTGGGACGCTGATCGCGATGGCGTCATGCTCATCTCAAATTTTTGGATCTCGGGATCAGTTGATTCACACGCGCGAAAGCACGCGAGTAAGAAGAACCACACAAGTGGGATCGAACATACAGTCCCGAATTGGGCCATGATGACGATTTTACTCAGACAACTGTGTTTAGTTTTAGTTTATGATTAATTGATGAACGAATGATTAATCGACAATCTGTGCTTTGCTAGCTTAGCTTGCGACTTCCAAATTGCAATGCAACGCTCACCGGAATGAAATTGAGACTGAGAGATTGAGACAGATGCAAGCCAGCGAACAATCTGCTTGGTGCTGCTTCTGTTTTCTTCTTTGTTTTTCGTTTTCGTGATCATAGTGAAAGCAAGAGGCGAACTGAGATGGGTTCAGAGTTCTCTTTCTCTTCCTTTTCTCTTCATCTTTCGCTCGCAGAAGCCAAGCCATGATCATATGTTTAATGTTAGTGACGGCGAAAGTAGCAAACATGGCACACGCATGTGTTACCCTTTCCACGTACGTAGGGTGTAATGTAATAAGCGTGAGTATTCGCGACCGCACGAGGCAGCAAGCACACCAGAGTCAGTCTAGATGATATGAAGATGATGAGACAGAAAGAAACTGCCACGACTTCCTTCTCCAGTCCAGGAGCCAACTCAATGCATCAACAAGCAAAGCGAGGAAGAAATAAAAACACAATAATAGTGTAGATAGTAGATGTAGAATGTGGAATATGACAATTTCATTTCATCTTTCACTCCGACTCAGTTTCAAGTATGAAATCCCAAGTGACAGAACGAGTACGAAGGTTTCTGTTTTTACTTATTGCATGAATCATAAAACAATGCCACGCGCATTGAAATTGAAATGTAATGTGGGCGAGAAGTAGAAGTGAATTTAGATGGGCAAACTTCAAATGTGCCGAGTAGAAAATTAGAGTTAACGACATCACAATTGTGGACGTGGCTTCAATTGTGATCCGGGGCAAGCACAATATAGTTCATAATTTATGAAACCCTTCAAAGTGAAATAAAATACAAAGCAGTACCAAAAGTTAGGAGCATTGTTTCTAGTTTCTGTAAGTTTATTTTGCTCACGGAATTCTGAACAACAAAAACACGCCTACGGCACTGGCTCTGGTGCGCCTGCCGCTCGAAGGTCGTCAAATCCCATGTACGACCAACGCGATTGGCAATGTAGTACCAGTGCCGTGATACAGGATGCATAAGCCGATTATCTGTACAAATCCTGGTGCGGTCCTGCTTCATCAAAGTTAATCATATTATAGCTCGCCTGAGAATTATTCGCGATCACATCCTGTCATTGCCTTCTCCAACCTAATTACAGTACGTCAAACTCGCATGTCGTGTATTCCCGTCGTGGAGTAACATTTTCACCAATGTGACTTGCCTAGTCGTTTGTTAATTAAGGTAGCATCAAGAATTCGGCATCAAGAGGCGCTAGAAACTTAGGTCTGAGGTTGTTCAACTGAAAGCTGCCTTGTCACCTGACAATATTCAGGAGGACAGAATCCGAACACCTTCATTTCACAAGCTTTGTCAGAAGTCTTGTGATTCTAGGTTAACAATTAACTCTGAATTCAGCTGTAGATTCTACTGATCTTCAGTCCTTAAATTTACCACCATATCAATACACAACAACCTTTAGACATAAGTGGATCTCTCGTTTGAAATATGTATCATTTACCGGCGTCAGAACGTTTTCGTTTAATTTGTACAACACAGGGATGATCTTGAATCATTGGAATTCGTAATTGCTAAATTATTCCTTGGAATTAGAATTCAGAGCATGACAAAGGGTTGAAAGTTGAAACTCATTATTTTGTAATTAATTTGCACTCAAGCGGCAAGTCGGTGAGCGTGGCCTTTCGAATCCTTGTAAGATGAAACCGCTACTCATCACGTTTGGGTTAGTTCGCCTTTGTTTCTCGATTTGCTCAAAAACAAGCCTGCTGGCATTTTACATCCCTGCCGTCGCTGTTTCGACAAATAATTACATCGCAATCAAGCCAGCCAGAAATGATGACACCTCCGGCACCCATTTCTTGTCTTATGCCATCCTATATTCATCTAGAACTCGGGTTTTGATATTCTGAAAAAGAACTGCACTCCCAGAAAGCTACCGAATTCTACGTGTTCACGAATCTGCCAAGAAGAAACTAGTATTTGATGTTCTAGCATCTTGTAGCATGTAGCAAGTAGTACGTATAAAGCAGCGGTTCTATTTTTCCGTGACCTTGGCCTTTCGACGTTGGAATGCACATTTACATGTGGGATTAGATCTCGAGTGTGGGTCTCGAGGGGTGATAACTCGAGTTCTCTACGTCACGACTCGTGTGGCATGTTTCTGGCACCAGTAAGACAGCAAGGGATAGTATTTGTCTGGAGCTTTTCAATTGACTTCTACTGTGATATAATCCTCGAGATTATTGTCTAAACTGATTTGTATAATTAAGTTATCGTATTCATTACATCGAGCTGAAATCCCGAGTTGTGTTGTTGTCTGTGTGTTGACGTTGAAGACAAACCTCGAGGTCCTGGTCTCGAGTGAAAAAATTCCAGCATCCAATACAATACTGTCAATCAGATGAGCTCCTAAGAACTTAGAACTCGAGTTGTAAATATTAGATTAGGTTGAGCTTTGCGCCGGCATGAACGACGTAAATCATGTCTCAGTTCTCAATCAAGCGTGTTATGTCAATTACGTTGTTAACAAGCAGCATGTGCCGATGCCAGCCATGCCAGGGGATTTTGTATATAAACGTTTGAGTGTTCCGAATGTGAGCCAGTTCTTAACTGAAATCGGAACGACGAAGATAATTACACTGAAGCTCAGCATTTTCAGCATATTCTTTAAGAATGGAGCCAACAATGCAACGTCCTGGCGAAGACGAAGCCAACGCCAACAATGTGACCGTAGTCAACGTAATCATGGAGGACCCACCAAAGTCGAGCCTGAACACGACAATAGAGCATTGTTGTGCCGCAGTGAAGATCGACCTGAACATAGCACACGATAAGAAAAGTACAGCCACCGGCATCGCTCCAAACAACAACAAAATTGAAGAAATCTCTCCCGTCACCACCGCCATTGTCAAGAAGGCTCCACCGGTCAGTTGCTGTCGTCGGTATCTCGGCATCGGACTGGGCCTCTGTTCATGTATCGCATTCTCTCTAACAGCGTTAATTGTCAAATCCCTGCCACAGTATCACTCCTTCGCGCTGGCCCTGTGGAGATTCATTGGCGTCTTCTTGTTCTCACTTCCAATCTTCGTGTACTACGGGTGTGAAGCAAGAGATTCAATTTTTGGATCACTTTGGCCACTGACACATGCGGAGAACCGGAAGACATTTGTCGGTCTTATCGTAAGTGGCTGGCCCTAACAAATTGTGAACTGTACCGATAAACCTGTAAAATGTATATGCTTATACTCTTAACAGCTCCGAGGCGTCTTTGGTTCTACGGCGTCAGTACTTCTGTTTGGCTCACTGACCTACATGGAAATTGCGGATTGCACTGTGATCAGTTTCAGTACTCCAGTATTTGTCACTTTTGTGGCGTTCTTCTTGTTGGGTGAGAAATGTGGTATAGTCCCAGTTTTAACGGCACTCCTGACCCTTGGCGGAGTAATAGTCATCGCTCGCCCGCCGTTTTTGACGGGAGCAGCGACGTTTGACTTCGACCTTATGGTAAGATTCTGCCTCAGAGCTAATTAACGTGTGAAGTCTTTAGCCTTGATTCGCAATGACTCGATTAGATGGGGACCGCCTTATCGTTTGGGTCAATGGCCTGCTCCACTGGCGTATTTGTCCTTCTTCGCTTCTTGAGAAAGCTTAATTTCGCCGTTGTCACCACTTCATTCGGGGTGATTGGAATCATCCAGAGCACAATACTTTGTGCCATTGTCGGAAGATTTGATGTCCCACAGACTGGATGGGATTGGATCCTAGGCGCAAGCATTGGAATCCTAACGTTCCTTGGTCAACTCTTCATGACTGCAGCCCTGAAATTTGAGAGTGCTGGTTCAATCTCGCTGATACGCACATGTGATGTCATATTCGCCTTCCTCTGGCAGCTGATCTTCTTGAATGTGTTCCCGGATAGTTACAGTTGCATTGGAGCACTGGTTGTCATCTCCGGGGTGCTTATCGTTGCTTTCAGAAAATGGTTGGATGAGCTAGACGAAACGAATCCAATTAGAAGGAAGTTGTGGTTTGTGCTGAAGTAACTGATTCTATTGTATAATTATTTGTAGCATGTCGTTTTATATTGTTATTTCATGTGTGATCAAATGGTGCTGGACTTTATGTGCGTGCAATGTGATGACTTACCTGACAATAAACTTATCTACATGTAACACAAGCCTTGTGATCATAATTTATGTGCACTGCACTGGAACAATCTTTCATTTTAGCTAAGTTTTCCTCATAGCCACAGAAAGTTACTCCGCCGTAATCATAATCTTAAGGTTTTTTGCTGCATTTACTACGCACTCAGCATATAAATATGTATACTCGCTTGACCCTGAAACTGAAGTGGTGTGAGTGTGAGTCATGTTATTCACCTTCCTTAACATTGCTCACGGCCATGGCCGCGTAAAGTCCCAACTCCCAACAATTAATGCATCGTGCATCATGAATTGTTCAACCAAGCCTGGATGTCTGAAGAATTCAGTGTTGAAGCTGACGCAGACACAGGCACAAGTGCAGTTCGTATTTTCTAGCCCAAAAGTTACTCCTACATAGCAGCGATGTCTCATCTTGACCTGGACTACTGCGAGGAGGCGGAAGAAGCGACAGAGGCTACGGAGGCCACAGACTTCATTCTGAAACCTGAACCACTCCCACCAGCTCCTGTCTCGCTCATCCGTTCCTTCAGTCAAGAAGAGCTCGCTTTACCAGAACTGCTGGCCAGCTTCCGCGAACTCCTCAAAAGTGAGTCCTATCCCAATGAACCCAATGCATGTATATGCAATTGTACTGCAGAAAAGCGACTAATGGTGATTCATTTCGCAGATGACGAAGTAGTTCTGAGAAGGGACGACGAGTTCCTCGTGAGATTCCTGCGTGTGAAACGGTACAACGTTGCCCGAGCGCATACGGCGCTGGTGCACTACTACCATGTTATCAGGAAAAACCAGGATATTCTCCTCAACGTTCGCCCAAGTGAGTTCGGCGCCATTTACGCAGAGAATATGGGCGTCGTACTGCGTGGACGGGGGCGGGACGGGTCGATCATTGGATATTTCCGGCCTGGACTCTGGGACACGCGCAAATTTAGCCTTCAACAGGTAAATAAACTCGCCTCATTGCGTTGATTGTGCACTGCACTCTGACCATACGACCAATTAAAAAACCCTTTTTTAAATTCAGGTGGTACAGGCCGCCCTCTTCTTGGCAGAACAGGCAATGCAGGACAAGAACACGCAGTTATACGGTCTCACGACCATTCTGGACCTTCAGCACTTGAGCCCCAAGCACTTAACACAAGTCACGTCCAGGGAACTGCAGCGGGCAATATTTCTAATGCGCTCCGAGCTCCCTGCTAAAATGGCAGGCGCTCACATTCTGAACCATCCGAGAATAATCTGGCCGTTGTTTAAAGTGTTTATGAGAATCTTGCCGAAGAAGCTTCGTCGTCGCGTGTATCTGCATTCGGACCTCGCCTCACTGCATAAGAGCGAGCAATTGGATGTGGCCACGCTTCCCAACTGCATCGGAGGCCCATTGGAACTCCAGGACTCAATCGACCATACTGTAATTCAGAAGTTGTTGGAGGATAATCGATTGTGTGCTGAATACTATACGTAATTAATTGAACCTACTGGTGGATAACCGTAGATTCAATTCAATAGGCGAAGGATATTAGTTCGTATGATCGAAATAAAATATAGATACTCAATACAATCAGCGACCAACTTGGAATTACTTTGCTGCTTTATCACTTTATAATCGGAATCCACCAAATAGTACGTTTAAATCGTAATTAAGGCGCACTCGCGTTCGAATAGTGGGAATCAGTGTCAAAATTCTTGAATTAAATTAAGAATGCATACGTGGTGGGCAGACGAGACGGTCAAGTCCAAAGATCGTTGAGATGCACTCAACAAACATAAGTTTCATACGAATTAATCGTGCTTCGAACATTCCTTTACGAAGAGTTCCAGAAAACATCACCTAATTTATTCCTTAAGTGGTAATGTTTACAAGTTTCTTCATAATATGCTAGATAGCATTAAGTTACTTTATGTATTCCATTTCTGCGAATTTACACATATTTCGACGGAAAACCTGTTGAGGTCGATGATCCAGATTATCGTTTTCTGTAATAGGAAAATTGGCACCTGAATTACTTGAAATTGCTGTCCAGTTGCGGTGAGGTTCATTGAGTCTTGTGAGGTTTCTTTCGATAGAAGAGCATCCTTTTGCCACGTCTGCGACATCGCCGTCAACCAAGCGGAGGCTTTGCCGAAGCGTCGTTAGCTTTGTAACATTCATCAGAAGATCTGGAAATATGTTCACAGATATGTCAAATGTAAACCTTAACAATGCCTTCGCCTTTATTGGCATTGAACGTACTGAAACACCTTTGGAATCTTGGCTCGGGTAGAACTTGGAGCCTGACGCTTTGATAGTAAGAAGCTTTTCGATCCAGTTAATCTCCCAGCTGTGTTCGGTGATTTGGATCTTGAAGGAGACTCAGGGGGCTTGCGACGATTCTTTCTTCCAGCAGGTGTGCACGGTGAAGATGGTGATCTTGTTGCGATCCTCAAACTTCTCGAATTCGATTACATTGTGGAGCCTTTGCTGCCTTCGAGCGCTCCGGTCTTGGGTGTCCGCCAAGGATTTGCATTTGACTTCGATCCTCGAAGGTCTTCCTCTTCCGTTTTCGTTTAATAACAATGGCGAGATCATCTTCCTGCTTAATTATCTCCACGGCTCGCAAGTAAGCGTTACGTCTTGGCATATTAGTGCGATTTGTTTGTGTTATTTGGCGACTAATATGCTTGCTAAGCCATGGGCGTCTTGTTCGGCGTGGATGGGACGTGAGTGCCTTGACTGGGACAGAAAAACGACCCTTGCATCTTAGCATACATGAAGTGATTCTTATATTACATGATCGCTTACCCATTCCGAGTCGGTCACGTTGGATGATCTTCGCCAATAGTCAAATGAAATCTGAATTTAGTTGATGCAAAATCACTACGACCTTGAGTACAAAGTTTACGAGAATAAACTACCGACAGGGTGCACGAATGAGGCGAATGCGAATACTGAGCGTACAAGAGAATTTATAAGAAAATTAACTCCAAGTCGAATCTAAGGTGTCGTACTGAAAACTATCCAGCAACTGTGAAAGACACACTCAAACCCAGCGATATTTTACAGATAATTAACTTGCCTAAAATACTTATTCGCATGCAAAGGTTCCCGTTAGGGTGAAGTTTCCCATTAGAGGAGACATGCTTCTTCAATAAATGCAATTTATAAATTACCTCTCGTATTGACAAAGAGAAAAGTTGAGTGCCAAACACAGCCCCTCGACTGATAAGGCATTCTAGTCCAAGTGAGAAGGAAAGGGAGAAGAGAAGTAGTAATTTTATTTGTATTGATTGATAAGTCAGAGGTACACGACGGTCAATGACACAAACTATGAGAAACAAAATATGTACGCGAAAGACAGGACGCTCAAGTTTGAGTTGACCCCTTTAGAGATTCCAGATTCTTAGATTCAAGTTTGATAAGTTTAAAAAGTTAAACAATTAATTGATCCGCATCGGGATTGTACATTTGCAGGTTCAACGCTGACGCGGGAGACGAATTATTATTCTGAGATTGCGGGCAGCCGCTCGGACTAGATGCTGGTGGATTCTTCTGCAGCGCGTCTTCGTCCGCATCCGTATGGCTTTCTGATTTCTGAGTGGTCGTACGATTGCCCTGACTTGACTCTCGTTTTAGAGCTCGGCTAGAAGACTCTTGAACACAGTCATTTGATGGCGATGGTCTGAGGCAGTCTCCGCATTCTCTGGATGCGGAACGGCTGATACTGTCAGCAAGTATAAGTGGATCTAGTCCCAAAATCCGGTATAGCTTTATAACAGGCAAATAAACTTGACCAGTCTTTTGGTTTCGGCCCTGCAAGAAGAAATGATGTAATTAACTGCTTGAAACGTCGAGCAGATGGTGAATAAGACGCAAGCAAGTCATTTCGAATCGAATGTTACCTTTATGAAGCTCAATTGAAATGGCTGAGATCGCACCTTCTTGAAGAGCTCGTCAATTTTCGCCCCAAACAAATGCCGTGCACAAAGCCCGTTGATTTCGTCAAGAATATCGCCAATCTCAATACTGAACTGATTCTTCTATGCAAAAAAAATTCAGTTTCGTTAGCCATATGATTAATCGAACTGTATGAGGTAAAAGGAAAGGTAGGACGAAGGTGAAGGTATTTCGTCCATTTCAGAAGGACTTACGAGTTCAGCTGCACAACTATTCTCCAGTATTTCCACAATGACTGCAAATCCGAGCGGAAATCCTAACGTAAGGCCAACCTGTCGGCACGGAACCATTTCTGTTCTGATAACTTTGGGCAGCTGCCATGATTCATCCAGGAATGAAGAATTTGACAAGTCAAACGCGAAGTTGTAAAAACTTAGCTGCTCGACTAATGAATAAAAGATCTGTACAAGGATTTCGTGTCCCATGACGGAGTTCGTTGGATTATAATTAATGTGCAGGTTCGGATTCAGATAGTCTTCGTTCTCAATATGAAATTGAATTGGTATGTGCAGGCATTTTTTCTTCAGGCATGCTCGTATGAGATATCTTGTCTTTCCAATTGGTGTCTGTGTCTTCGGGTTCGCGAGTACTTGGTCAAATATCAGTTTGAACTCCAGAGGTAAAATTCTAAGAGAAACAGGCATGCAGTAGGAATATTAGTAAGTATTGAAGGTCAAGGCTACGAGAGTCTTAATAACATACTTGTGATACTTCCGAACTAACTGATAGAACCATTGAAATGCATCCGTTTTCCATGGAGTAAATCCTTCATGACGCTTCAAACCTTTCGCGAAGATGTGCTCCAGACAATAGCACAATGAAAAAACTAAATCACCGTGCTCGTCAAGTGAGTCAGGTCCAGTTTGAACAATGATTGCGATGTAACCTGGACAGAAAGAGAGAACGCAATAGACATTCCTCCCGTAATTCTCATACTGGGGAGAAATCCAATTACATGATGGGTAAATGGGGAAAATGCTCTTTCTTTACTTACTTTTCAGCTCCTTTAGCAATGGGTCTGTTAGCGCCATGATTTACACAGTGAAGGCAATCCGATTTCACTTATCACTCCTTAGCAGCATTACTTTTATTGAGAGATTCTTTCGTTTAAATTGGGAAATGGGCCAGTGTGCCACGCACTCCATAACCCAAACACAAGTGCATTAAAGAACTCGAAGAAACTTTAACTAAACAGTTCAGTTTCAGGATCAGAATTCAAATGTTATTGTGGAGTTGCAGTGCAACAGTGCACTCAGCTCCGTCGAGACTCGCAACGGAAAAATCAATATCGAACGCCCAGCTTGTGCGTAACTTGATACCCCATATGTGTTCACAAAATGACAGGAAAAGAACCGCCTGGCTAGCTGGCACTAACAGAGCAAGCCTGGATAGGACTGGAACCTATAATTTGTGGAAGGAAGACATTGAGTTAAATGGCACAGGAAATCTATGGTTTAATTGTGTTGCGCCCAATGACATTGTTTGTGGTATTGTGGCTTTGGTTTTTAGTAGACAGAAGATAGCAACTGCCACGAGGAACTGTCACGAGCCCTGATACGCAAATGCACTGCAAAAAAAAATCTAGCCTATTTTCGACATTGAGGGTGGCTTGCACGGGGTAAAATGCGACTAAAGTAAACTGGCGAATCAATTTCGAATCATGTACTCTGCCCATTGATTAGTGCATGTCACAATTGTGGTGACGCTACGAATCCAACACCAAATCCAGCATATTTATTCATTTTAAGTTTTATAACATTAAACCTATTTATAATAGTTCCCACTCCCAAAATTACAATGCTAGATAATTCCACCATCGCCCTTTGCAGTGCCCTCCCCAGCCTTCTTTGAGTTAATTGCACTCCAGAATATTCAAATATTACACGTCCCATGGTCTCAAGTACCAAATTGCACTAATACATTGCAATGCCGTCGACGATAATAAATTAGGGTCCATGCTAAGGACTCAACCACTACAAAGCGACGACACTAAACAACACGTTTTCTATCCTTGCTTCCATTATAGTGATTAATAATTTTCTAACGTTGCTTTAAGTGCAACCTAATACGTCCGAAGAAAGACTTCGTGAAATTCGTGATTCATTAATACTGTTTTTTGACAGCTTAAATTGCACAGGTCAATACAAAATTCCATTGCACAACATTTATTTCTATCTATTGTTCTAACCATAATACTGGCAACTAGCAACTAATGCTGCTGCTGAAATGCAAAGAATTAGCTTTCGAAAAAATTAGATATCAAACCCTAGGCTCAATCCAAAGCGAAACTGTACTTCCATTTCCAATCCACGCTACAATTTCAATTCTCAGGTTTTCCTTATTCTTAAATCCAGTGCTTCCATGCAATTCTGTTCACCAGCCTCGTCCTCGGAATCGGAGTCTGAGTAATTGCTTACATCAGCTCGCCCAAGAAACTCATTTGGTCTACCGCCAGGAACATTCGCCAACCTGGACGGTCCAGCCACTGGTTCCGGCAAAAGATGCTCCAAGACCGTCTCTATTGGTTGATTTGTGCCTACTTCTACTTCAGTAGGTGATGCCGGTGGCGGCGACAACGAACGGAGTACATCAAAAATTGACTGCATTTGCCCTTCACCCAGAGCCATTCCTGCATCCGAATCCGAACCGCTGTCAGATAACCTTTCTTCGCCCTCGCTAAGTTCAGCTGGAATAGCGTACGAGTCCAAGTCACGCGTGCGCAGAAGGAGCTTTTTCTTGTCACCCCACAATAGCGTTTCGCAGCTCGGACATCCTCTGTTCCCCGTCCTCATAGACTTTTCATAACAATGACGGTGTACAACCACTCGGCAGATTGGACACGCGAATCCCTGTGTGACAATGTGAGCGGTCACAAATGTGGTACGTTATTTACTACAAATTGAATCAATCGCGAATAACTTTCTTACATGAAGCAAAACGGTTTTGCAGAGATGACAGCTTACGAGTGCGCCTGGGAACAATTCTCGCAAAGTCGGTTCGAATTCACGAATTCCTCGGAAAGCAAGACTGACTTCAAGTTCATTCCTTCCCTGCACAACACAAAATATATTGTAAAGATTGAAAGGCTGCGTGCTCCAAATTACTCAAGTGGCTGCGAGACTGTGTTCATACTTACAGGAATTGCCATCTTGAGAAAGTACTTCATTCTGACCAATTTATTCAGAAAGTTCTCTGCATCTTCAACTTTTCCACGGAGCTGAGTTTGGAGTGCGTAATTGATCAACTCCATGATCGGGACACTGAACGTGTTGCTCTTCAGGATTCCGCGTACAGACAAATTGAACAATTCAACTTCAAGTTCTGAGAAAAATGTCTGTAATCTTCGAATAAAAACTTCATTCCAATGCCAAATTATGATTTAAATTGTAATGATTTGCTTACTTGAGAATTGATTTCTCTACCGTGATCAGAAGGATGTAGTACTTTCTCCCCGTCATTTCACATGTGATTGATTTTATACAGAAATCATACGGGATAGTTTTCTCGTTAATTTCGTGTACAATCTTCTGGATGTAGGGCAGACCTGTTCTTTCTTCTGGAGGCACTGTAAAACCGTGGACTAATTCTGTCATTAGCTACCAAATTCTTTAAATGGTCTCCTTACGATTAAGATACGTGCAAGCTCCATAAAAGAGTCGTTTAACTCCTCCCGCATGGAGAACTCCAGACGCCAGCATACCTTGAAGCACAATCTTATGCATGTGCCCATACCCATCGTCGACTCCAGGAATTGCTGAAGGAATGCCTTCAACCGGGGGCTGCGGCGGAGGTGCACGTGATGCTTGAACGACATTTCCAGGCGCAGCTTCTCCGGCTTTTGACTTATTACCACCTCCGGAAGACTTATTACGCCCTTTTCTTTTCTTTCGCGACGAGCCACGAGGAGCCATTTTGTTGATTCCGTGTTGACCATTGAATCTCTGCGAATTTGCACAATTGATCACTGCTTAAGCTGAGTTTTTGTGACGAATTTCGAGAGTTGGTTTGCTTTGAAACTTTTCAACGCGAGGCAAAAATGGAGAATGAACTGATTACTGGAGTGGATTGAGAATAAAGAGGCATGCAAAGTTAAGAAACCAAAGGTTTATCTCAAATAAAATGCAATGAACTCAACCTTTGACCCTTGCAGCCTTCGCTAATGAACTTTATGATGGACATTTACGTCAATATCAGTCAAATTCTCACGTTTTAATCCACTGATCATCAATTAATCGTCGTTTGACGAGTTTGTCCCTTCAGAAAGTGCACATCGCGTCGGATCACGTTAGCGTTGTTTACTTAAATTTTATTTCAGCCTGTCTTCCGTAAAAATTATGAAGGAAATTGTTTAAAAATGGTGACTGAGCTTTTTAACACTGGGTCGAGAACGTTTCCTGAAAGCTGAACTGAAAAATTCACTCAATTCTCGAAATTTTTCTAATTTCTTGAACTTAACACATCGGGAGATGCGTCTCGTTTGAAATGACTAACTGGAAATGTTCACAGCTTGCAGAAAATGTGAAAACGCGTCCCGAAGCCTCGGCCAGATCTTGCACATATCCTCGTAATGTAGAGATGAAACAATCATGGTACCCGAGACTCATAAAATCGAACAAAGGAATTCGCGTATATCAGACTATTTTGCGTTGTTGATGAGCTGCTGATGGTGTCGGATTGGCGCTAGCTGAGTGGTGACGGTGGCGATGAGGGTGCAAATGTAGGAGATGAATCCCGAGTGCGAAAACCCTTCCTCCGCCTGCTCGTTCTGAATTTCGCAAATGCAAATATATAGACTGGATTCGAAAAGAAACCCAAGGCAAAGCCCGAACCCTTCCTTCATTCTCCTTCCCCGCTGCACAGTGCAGGTTTCTGTGCAAACATAGAGTACCGATCGGGAACCCTTCCCTCAGCCTCCTTTGATGCCTGATCCACCAATTGACGGCTTGGAGTGGAAAAGGTAGAGCTGACAAAGAAATTACCAACGATGATACTGAGTATATAGTGAAAAATTGGCAGGTTTACGGCGACAGAAAGGAAAGGGGATATTGCAAAATTATGGCAGATGCAAAAACTCGGCCGCCAAACTTCGGCATCGTTTTCTGCTTGTGAAACGCTCGTTTTCCGTTGTTGATGCTGTTCTACAAGCAATTTGCACAAGCCGACGACAGAGAATTTAGTGTCTCTGATCTCCGTCCATCTGCATCTCCCAATTGTCCCAATACAATGTCCCAACCCAACCTGGCAAGAGTATGAAAAGTTCGACCCCGAAGAAGAATGACAAAGAAGACGAATTCTATTTCATCTTTTTAGTGGATGATGAAAAGTATCGTCAAGACTGTCCGGTATAATGACAACTTGTACTTTCGGACAAAATACCAGCCGGCTGGAGTTACCCGGGTGGTTGGAGTTGGATGCTGGAGGGCAGATGCATAGACGAAGATGAGACCGGTACCCAGTGCATTTCATCGTGATCTCAAGCACGAGATCGCGATGAGATGCATGGATGGAGCACGTCAGCTTCAATGTGCAAGATCACTGTTCAGTGCTCAGCTAAAGCAAAGGGAGACGTAAAACGTAAAGCGCTAGTTTTTGTAAATAACACATCACATTTTATGCAAGTTACTACGCGCTGTGTACGTTTGTGATTGCATTTTGGTTAATTCAGTAAGAAGTGCCTCTGTTCTAGGATAAAATTCGCGTGCAGAGATCGTAGTACATACAGCGTACAGCCTCTCTCATATTTCATGCATGCGGGTCAGCTAAGCATTTAGCACAATATCATTGCATCGGCACAACTTGCAAGAAGATTTGCATTGGCAATTTTTAAGTACGAAGTTTGTCATTGTTGTAAACACTCGGCATCGGCACTCGACTCGTGTCCGTGCTGTGCTTGCCCACTACACCCACCAACGAATCGTATTTACAGTCGCAGTCGGTGGTTTTGAATTGGACTGAACTGTTGGCGATTGTATTTTGTACACAGTTTTGAATTCATTGTTGTGATGCGAGTATTAAGTTAAGGTCTACGGTCTGCTACTCGACTCGCTCTCTTACTGTTTTGATCTTGGATTCGGATAAGAAACTACTGTACAGTGCAGTTAAATCAACTCTTATGAATGGTTCGTTGATTACAAAGTGTAGTAGCCTTTGATTTTAATAGTTTGCTTGTTTAGTTAGTCAGTTATAGGCGAGGAACTCAAGAAACTGCAGCAGTGCTGCCTTAATTAATTGCAGAATTGCGGTAACCAGACAAGAAGAGATACACCGCCGAATTTTCGCTACTGATACTGATCGCATTAGTTCCAAGTCTGCTTCGCAGTCTCCAAGTGTATCAACTTGAAAACGGAGTAGGAGTTAAGTTAATTGAATACTGTGTGCCAATTTAGACGGTGGTACGAATCCGTGTGACCGTGGCAGTTGTCGGTCGTTACGAAGAGATCGATCCAATCAGATTCAGGTTGTGAAGAGAACACTCATGGAAATGACTCATACTAGCCGAACCGAGTTCTTATCAACGCTCGACACAATAAGCAACTTGCAGTCGTTCGGTGATAATGATAATGAAAAATACATTTTTCACCATCGTATGACAGAATTCGCTTTGGGCATCCTATCTTGACGGAATCTTGAAGGTATTTGCACTGTAGTCGTCAAATCAGTCAACAGCATCAAGAAAGTAAGTGATCTGTCTATTTTTTATTCTATCTCTCGCATTTTGTAGCAAATAAGTAACATCTTTTTACTGTTTCAGACACTCGGACTCGGCCAACAGACGCCAACCAAACATAAAACATTATTGATATCTTTACGCCCGCCTTAACTACTTGAAACCCGGAATGAATTTGAAGATTTGTGCACCGATTTGTCTTGAGCCTGATGAACTAGCTTCGTAATTTCAGAGGTAAGATTTTAATTTCCCAATTTTGATTAATCTTCTAACTTCTATGAATGATTAAGGAATGATATTGCTGAAGCGCGTTAGTGCGAAGCTGTGAGATTAATTTTGGAACCCATTGCCTTACTACCACTTTAGGCTGGCAATGTCCTCGGTCATTAGAAAAATATTCGATCATGCAATGTCCAGAAGGACGAAGGAAACTCAGCGAAAGTCACCTTCACCCATGCCATGTAAAGTTTAGTTACTTAGCGCCATTATTGTACGAGAACTCAATTAGCGTCATTTATTCATAAAACTGACGGACGTGACTTGGAGCCAGGATTCTTTGTTTTTTAAGAATAATCTTATGTATATTTCAGACTTTTGTCGTTAGTTGACTTCTGAGTAACTTGGAAGTGAGGTGATTATTATAAGTCTTACGTCATTTAACTTGTCCATGCAACTTAATTTTGCAGTTCGCATTGAGTAATTACGGCTGCCTGTAGTAAGCTATATTTTCTTACATACGATCGTGGGGAACAACAACTTGCAAATCTCACTTGAATGTGATAATAAAAGAAGACACCAAAGGGCATGGAGTCAAGCGCGCAAAAAATTATGAGTGTGGGCAGTTAAATTCAGGTTGGTTTTTTGTGGCTGAAGATAATATCATTCGCCACTCGTGTCACGATGTGTTAATGCCCATGCCATATTATTTGCATTTTGCAATTCCATCAAACTAAGCCCTCACACGTTAAATTAAGTGCATCTGCAACAAATAACTCAAGCTGGCAGTCGCGCAGATGTTGAATTTCGTTTACCCGACGGCACACGTATAAGGTGTAAGCTGTTTGTGGTTCTCGACAATTTATATGCAAAATTTATTACTGTCGAATTATTGTACTGCCTCCAAGAGGGTCGAGGTGAGTCAAGCTGATTTATGGAGTGGACGATTTAAATTTTTCATCAGTTCAGGCAGGCCAGAGAGTTTCACACAAAGTAAAAATGCCGGGCAAAGACTTTCAACGATAATTTTGCATATTCATATTTTATTACGGACAAACAAAAGCAGACATAAACATGCTGACAATGCTGACCCGACTGGTCCCCCTTCTGGGGTACCAGTTGGCGAATTTCGCATACTGCGGCTGCAAAGTTGTTTGCAATTACAATTTCGAATTCGAACATGTTGTTCCATAAACTCAAACGTAGTAGACTTCATCAGTTGACTGTTGACTCATGCAAGAAGCAAGATTTTGGCACATTCAGCGGCTTAATATGTGGCAACACCAGAGCGTGGGTGCTATCTTATTGTTACACAGAACACAGGATACCATAATTACGAGTATAATAACAGCTAAACTTGAAATAATGCTGGTTAAACGCATCCCACCCTTTAATTTCGTCGCACGCACGCATACTACACTACGAATAACAAATGTCCTGTGTCCCTGCGTTACTCCACGCGTCATTGTTATCCACACATTGAGTGACCACTGCCAAAGTAAAGTAGATCATGAGGCATGATACAAAGGTACAATATGGCTGGCCGCGAGTCAAAGCCAGAGTCAAACGACACGTGCACATCCGCAAAAATTTGCCATTTGCCAGACGGGTCATGGATTCGACATTTTCCCGCGAATAAAAAACCCAGGCTTCGTTTCTTTCCGAAGTTAAATTACGGCGAAAGATGCATTGAGCAGTACGTAATAATGCTTAAATGTTGATGATGATAGCAGGTTTGACTATGGAGAGTAGCAAAAATAATTACTTCAGGTATTAGAATTACCGCCCACGATCTCAATCCTTTGTGATGATTTTAATAGATTATGTTTCAAACTACAATTACAATTACAACCACGACGCGTAATAATACTCCGTGCTTGATTATTATCTGATAAAACTACGGCAAGAAATCCTAGTATGAACTTACAGACTACAGAAAAGGTAGCAGCGGCTCAGCCGCTGGTCTAAAAACTCATGCTCATCATTGTGCTTTTAGTGAGACTCGGGCATGGCATTGTTTTAGGATAATAAAATCAAAATGGACAACGGAGGACACCCTAATTAATGATTTATTGCGACCAGTCTATAATTATACAGTGTGTAATTGCTGTCTGCACGAGAAGGTCGTAATAGAAGGATGGCAGATTGAATGCACGCACGTTGATTGACATTGAAAACAATTTACATGCACAATAATACTTTGACACTGCTCCTGAGATATTTTATACTCGGGAAGTTCGTCCTTATCGCGCGGGCGGTGTATTTTCATTTGTGAAGCGTAAATACTTTACAGTCGTGAACAGAATTATCGAAATTCATACAATTCATGAGCCTTCATTTTATCAGAATTTCAGAAATATGTGCGCCGCAGTGGCAACACTTGAATGAAACCCCAAACCAAAATAACGTGAGCAGTTTGACGTGGAGTCAGTTGTTGCCGGTGGTCTTGTGAATTTTGAATCTCTACGTACTCAATATTCATCCAACGTGCTTCATTCGAACTTTGACAAACACGTTAAACAATTACATCATTCCTAAGTATAGATTCCGTGACGCGTGACGCGTATTGCCGTACTAGCAAGAAAACTACTGTGTATAATGTAGATATGGAATGTTTACCTCGAAAATTAATAAGCCCGTTACCATTATTTAGCATGGTGCTCATTCACCTTTCTGAATTAATTTGATAAGTCATTTGCTTTGCTTTTGATTAAAAACGAAGCATGACACATCGAATACTAATAAGACGGCATGGAAAGTACTGCTTTGCTCCGGCGTTCACTCGTAAACAGATGGCTCACAGCGGGAGAGCTAGGCAGATTCTGTGTGGTTACATAATTGGCATTAGGAATTAGGATTGTGAGAGAATATATTTAGTCCACAACGAGTAGCGAGTAAATGCAATTTTTGGCATTGGAAGCGGAAGATGGCAAAGCGGGCGCGTTTGGGAACACGCACCAGGATTTTTGTACAACTACTTTTTCTCCTGTGTCTTCCTTCAAAGTGTTGCAAGTTCGCGTGATGTAGTCTGTGCATTTGCAGATTTGAGTAAATGCGAATGACACGAAACTTTCAAGTTGGCCAAAACGAGACGCAATTTGACTGTAAGTCATGTATCATAAGTGACAATAATTTTTGATGGTAGTTAACGGTCCAAGAGAAAGCCGACATTGCAATTACATTCTTATTGCCGGACACCTGGGAATTGGAGTATAATTAATTCCACACGTGCGCGTGTATGCACAGTTAATCTTGCTTTTCGATTTTCAATCTTCTCAAATCTCAATGCTCATTTAACCATGGAAAGAGCCACTTTTTAGTCAGTCAGCACTTCGCCCCAGACTGACGGTCTGGCACTCGGGCACACTTATTATTGGCGTTCACAACAATGGCAAATGGCAATTATGATGCGCACTTAGATAATAATGGACGAGCACACGCAGGCAATTATCCGTAGTATGGGTGCAATTAATTGCGCACTGGCCGCACTCCATCGCAGTCACATTTCACATAATTGGCTAATACCAAAATCAACTACAGATCATTAGCGCAGATAAATTGCGTCTGATAGAAAAGGTCATTTCAATTTATGCGAGCCGACTGAGGCAGGTAACAAAGAGAGAAATTGAAATCATATTTGTTGTTATTATAACCCAAATCAGTTAGAAAGGCATTGTTGTGTTGTGTGTATTTTGCTCAACAATATCGTTAATCAAACTTTTATGCACACAAGGCACAACGCAAATGAAGTCGTCAACAGCGTTCGGCGTGCTTGCGCTTCTTGGAAAACTAGTTACAAGATCGTTCTGATGGACAAAAGACGACTGACTGACTGAAGAATGGTTTCTGAAACAGCTTGGCCGAAATTGCGAAGGAAAGAAAGAGCTTGATTGTTGTATCTGCCACATTGCCAAATGCTGGCTTGTTACTTGAGCAACTGAGCGCCAAAACCAAAGCGCCTTCATTCTTAATTCTTTTCTGAGCCGACAGATGTAAATTCCGAATATGGACTAAAAAGAACGCTATCTTTCTTTAATTGGCTTGCAGATTACGATTTTTAAGTACATGCCACCAGGCTATATGCATTCGAGTCTCGAGAGATAGATTGGTGTTTAGCAATTGTAGTCGCAATCGCGACACGAGGCTCACAAGGACGATAGACGGACGGACAGAGACAGCTTTTATTTGGAGAGAAGCAATAAATAAGGGGCAGATATGATTAAGATGAATGATGGGGCTCAATATTTATAGAATTAGGATGATGATGACTACATTAATGTCTCCTGCGTACGTAGAGTACAGAAAAATTGCCTTGTCTTCTGTCAAGTCGAGCTCGCGTCAAGTCAGGTGAAAGTAAATTGCACTGATGTGTCCTGACACGGCGACTACGACACAAGCCACACTCATTCAGCCGCTTGCGAGTTGTGAGCACGAGCCTAACTATTGACTGGCTAGTGTCGCCTTTGTCTCGAGACAATACGACTGACGCGCACGTACTGCGAACGAACTGATCTCGCGTTGCGATCTTTCGATGATGAAGAGATTAATTTCATGAATCTGAGATTTTTATTTGTTAACGTCAGTCAGTGTTGCAAAATTGCAGCGCGGCGCGGTGCGGTCTTGGCTCACACTTTCATTGAAACTGAAATCAAGCGTCTTTCAGTTGTTATTCCCACTGCACAGCATGCATGAAGTCATTTGTCCAAAGTTCAGACTGTGCATAAATTCTGTAATTAATCCGCGTTGAGTTGACATTCTTCGCTTTCGCGTATGTCTGCCCGACCCGACCGGCTGCTACTGTCATTTGTTAGAATTAATCAGCACTCTCGCAGTTCATTTAACTTGCCAAGACAGTCCATGGTCAATTCTAATTCCGCGTGCATACCGCCCGCCTAGGCAGCCGCCTTGGCTTGACTTTGAAGATCGAAAGTACGAAACAGTCATTTCGCGTTTTGCCTTTGGCTTTCGCGTTCGTGGTGTCAAGATTTTGTTTTGACTCCAAGGCGGTGAAGTCAGAGTCTGTCGAAGCCGGCGACACGTAACTCATTCTCGACACGAAATCCCGATTATACTGGTTTATTTTTATCGGGTCGGCCAGAATTCAATTCAGCCCATGTTTATATGAAACGAGAGTCTGATATGACAATATGATGTGCAGTATGAAGTAAGATCCTGCCTCCTGTAACTCATTCATTAAATATGAGATTCTATTTTGACACTCTTAATCCAATTTCTCTTACAATTACTACATGCAATAAAATGTCGTGCTTATTTTTGCCAACCAACGCTGCCACTGCCACTCCTTTCTGTTTGCCCAGTCACAGTCACAATTGAGTAGACCCAGAAAGCAACCATCCTACTTTTACTTCCCGGTTCTTGTTTTCTCGTATCGCCTCGTCCAAAGATTCATGAGCTCGTTGTCGTTGGCTTTGTCGCATGCATTGGGTGTACAGAGCGGAATTGAGTGAAGCATTCGAATTTTTATAAGGATGTAGTGAAAATAGATTTTCTAAATGTTTTTAAAGTCAAAAGTTTACAAATATATTTATATTTCATTTCATTTCACGGAATCTTTCCTCTGATGCTGCTGCTGCTTATTGAGTGACACAATAAAAATCCAGCCTATGCTCTGCGTTTGTGTGGGGGTTGACAAAATTAGATTCGGTGCGGGTTTCATTTCAGGATTTCACTGCTTGAGCCTCAGTTTAGCTTGGAAGAGTCAATCTTGTACTGATGCTCTTTCGCTGTCGCACTCGTTTCGTGGCACGTTGTTCCTTTAAAATCCGTCTGACGACGACGACGGCGATTAGAACCGTACATTTGTTTATAACTTTCGTTCAATTTATGATGATTGCTTGAAAACTTCGATCCATTTTCTATTTCTTCTTCCGAGACGGAGAACATGTTTTAATCTCGTTGCCAACTTGGAACTTGTTGAATTTACTGGGCTGCTGTTTCCGATTGGGCTCATGGTGGAATATTTCTTGGAAAGTTAGAAGGAGAGAACTTGAGAGCCGTTTAGGGCAAGAAAGGCAAAAGTCTTAAATGTCTACAGTCTATGAGAAAGGTATTGGATACTGAAGTTAGCAATTTTATAGTTCCACCTTCCACGTTGAATGCCAATTGTAAATTCCGTTTTTCGTGAAGTTTTCGCAGACGCTTAATTGATCTATTAACACCGTTTCCGTTGGGCAAAAGGTGCAAGTTGCCGCATGTCAATATATGAACACAAATCAATGCAATATCAATATTTTGCATAATTAAGAAAGCACTGTAGAACATATCCGAAAGGGAATCAAGGAAATGCTTGCCATGCCATATATCTGGCCCACTTCCCGGAATTCTGTGCTTGGATAAATAAGCTCAATTTGCACTGTAATAAGAACGAGAATGGGATCAAAGTATAATAATGTCATATAAGCTGGCATGGTTTTATTTCCGTACTCTTTAGTTAGCCCCTTGCCCTGCTTTCTCATGCATCATTCTTGTCTTGAATCGTGATGGAAAGACAAAGTCATGATTCATTGCAAAGATATGCAAATGCACGGCATTACATGCGAAGTGACGGGTAAATATTACATAATCATAACATCAACAGTCGGGCCGAATCAGACTTGGCCGTGCACTAGTTGGCTTCTGGAACAGGAACAAACTTCAATTGAAAGATGGGTGCCAATTTGTAAAGGTAGTCGCGGCCGGTTGCTGTTAAAACACTTGGGTTTGGCAGGGCAGGTGGGATTTTGTTACGTTTTAGACGTTAGACTGACTTGGCCCCGACCCGAGACCGACCTAATCTCTGTAATGTAAATATTAACAAGACTCGCCTTCGCTCAAAATTGGGTTTTGGTTTTACAATGTCATCGCATGAATGAAAGCTAAATAGCACAGTCCCAGTCGCCAGTCCAGGTCCACGCGCCTTTTAATCTGGAAGAGTTGTTTACGACGAGCTAATGAACATTTTAAAATTACGTAACTCGAGGAATTGAGCGTGGCACAAGCGAATAACAGATTTTTGTGAACATGATCGGCATGTGCAAATATTTTGAGGAAAGAAAGCTGACGCTGATGCCGAGTCCCAAATGCCGTCAGTGCCGCGTGCTTGCCTGGCATGAATGGTTTTTCCTTAAGAAAATAAACTTTAAATGGAAAATTAAAAGCACGTACAGTCAGCACCATCACCCAGCAGCAGAAAGCAGCGTCAGCAACAAAGGAAGAAAATTCCGAGTCAAAGTCAAACAGAGATCATCATTGGCCTCGCCGTTCTTTTCGCTTTCGCGTCGGACATCATACAAGCATAAAATCTAGGACGATTTGGCTTGGGCCTGGAAGTCTGAATAGTTGTTGAAGTTGAATTGAAAATATTTAGTTAAGCCAGCGAAACGTAGGCTATGCCTTTATTCTGTGAGTATAAACTCGCTGAAGGTCAGAAGCAAACACAGACCTGAGTAATACGCTTGCTATATCGCATTGTTACGCAGAGAAGTGATGAGAGGAGATAGCAGCCAGCTTTTTCAATAAGTTTATGACTTGTTCAAAACCAAAAACAAGCTTGCATTCAAAATATGCGGTACTTATCTTCGTCCGATACTTCTCAACGTACTTCAATCTGCTTGGTTTGGCTTGGCTTGGCTCGGCAATCAACGTGTGCTCTGAATAAGTTGCTTTTTATTTTAGTGAGTGCGTAAAGATTGCCAATCATTCAGCGTGCCAAGTAATCTCGAATGCCTGCGCTCCATTACCATCACAAAAGTCGTAAAACTCGTGAGATAAAATACTCAGCCTACAGTGCAGCCTGGTTAAATTCGGGAACAAGGTGACAACTTTCAAAATAGACGGAATATGACTCATGAGAACTGTATTTGGCATGTGGCAAAGGCAATTGACGTCTTACTTTTTTTACTTTATGTGCAAGACAATCGTAAACATAATTGTGTCAGTGCACCATCATCCCATCAATACCTTGTCTATACCCTCATTCATGGTAATCTCCGGCTCAAAGTCAGTCACAAGACATGACACGTTGTAATTTATCACGAACTGTACAACAATGAGCTCACAGTTATTATCTTATATAATTACATTCTTTGCACTGCACAAAAATCCGCACGCTCATCTTCCCTCCGGTGGAATATCAGCTGCGCTGGCTGTTTGTGTGAGAATTTTAATTGACGACGACTCACGAGGAGGCCTGTAGCTTTGCAAACAGGGATTACGACTGCTTAAAATTGCAATAAAACCTTCTTTGAATTCGCGAATCAAGTTGCGGTTTATGCGCGCTGGTTTCAAGTGACAATTTTGGCCTGCGTGCAGCTACATGCAATGAGTTTTTTTATGTGCACGACATGACACGGAAAAAAATTCAAGAAATTTGCGACTCGGATTTTATTTTTATTGCCTGTCTTGTCTTCAATTCGTACGCTAAGGCTAAATTTGGAGTGCGTCCGTTTTCCTGTTGCTGTTGCGTGTAAGCTGACACACGACCAATATGACATGAGTGTGATATTTCTTACAGATGGATACGAAAAATTAAATGAAATGGAAACTGAAATTGGCACGGAGAGCACTATGCTCAGTACTTAGTTCCCAGCATGGGGCGGGAAGGGAAATCGAAAATCTCAACTATTCGCTAGTCGCTAATTGCATGTTCGTAAATTGCTGGGAATGGGACGGGGATTGAGTGCATTTGCGCTATTAGGGCAAACTAATCCAAGAGGCAGGAAAAAAAAACGTAAGCAGGTAGGCAGGCTGATTTCGTTCTCGGTGTTCTGAATTCAATTTTGGTGTATTCATAAATCCCAGCTGACGATGAACTCGCGCACTCGAAATAGGTTGCCAAAAGCCGGAGCAATCACTGTGACTGTATGACTTAACTTGGCTAAATAAATACGCGCGACGCCTTGCAAGAAAATTTTACTTCACTTTACTTTATCTCCGTGCGTTACAAAAATAATGATGATAGTAAACCTAAATAACCATGACTAAATTAAAATTGTTCAAGATGTGAGCAGGCAGCATGCAAGCCTCAACGAGCTAAAATGCATGGCGTTTTTGGCGTTACATTTGCATTTTTCGTGAAGCACGGCGCGGCATGCGTGAAACTTTTTTCTATTTTCTGCTGGAAGTTCCTGGGTTGGGTGGGCTTGAAGAATTTCGTGCAGCAGCAACACATTTTTGCAAGTCTTTCATGTACTCAAGACTCAAAGTTGATTTGAATCTTTGAAACTTTCTTCATTCTTAACCGAACAGGGCAAAAATGTAAAGAAGTTTAGTGTATGAATACTGAATACTGAAAAGAAGTAATGCAAAACTAATCCCTGCTTGTTGCTAATCCCTGAGAACTCGAACCAGTATGAATTTTATTATAAATACACCATTTGCATTGCCTGACTTCGAAGTAAAGATGAAGGAAGGAAGCAGCGAAATAATACTGCTCGAAAATAGACAAACTCGCGAGTCACGATCGCCTTGCACATCGCTATCGCACTTCAACATTGTAAACTGTGTTTGTGTTCCGTGCAGGAAAGCATAGGGCAGAACTCTCAACGTCGAATCGCAACTCTTTCAGTTTGCATTTTGATTCTTTTATTGTGGGTGACAGAAGAGTGAAAATATGTGAGACACTTTTCTGGTACGCAGCCTAGTTAAGTTTGTCACATCCCGTGCAGGGTGCAGTGTGAGCACGGGCTTCGGACTATTTAGATAAGCCGCATCCAGTAAAAGTGATTTAGTTTATATTTTTGCATTGGGGAGCACGCGCACACATACCAGCAACTAAATTCTAAACTCAACAGCAAAGTGTCAGCTCGAGCTCCCAAGAACCGAGAAACCGGCACGGTAACGGCTCACGGAGCTCAGAAGTGAGGGTTAAGAAGAAATCATCTTAACTCGCTCTCGTTCCAGAAAAGAATCCCGACGTTCTAGTTTCTTTATTTTCCATTTGCTGTTGTTATTGTCTAGTCTCTGAAAAATAGTCCACCGGATCCTGGCCTATGTTGTGCCTGTGAAAGAAAGATCATCTTTAGAATATTTTTGTACCCACACCGGCACCAGGATCAGATTTTATTTTGTTACACCTTTCTTAGTTCCAAAGTTTCAAACCCAGGCCAAAGCCAAAAAGCGAGTTACATAATCCGACGCCCGACACCCAAGAACAATGTTGCCGACACCGAAAAGTCCTTCGCTTAATTACCGTCATACTTTAACGATGATTCACCGCGACCACGTCCGCATCCAAGCCTGTATTCTATTTTCTCCTTGTTGCTGTTGCTTGACGCTGACGCTCAACCAAGGCCAGTAGAATGATTTGACGAGAGAGATTAGTGACATTAGTGTGAAGGTGATATCGGGATTGAGGTTCGGAAAAGAAATGAAGTTGAAGTGAAAGATACCCAAACAATTCCGGCATTCAAGAACAGTGCGTAGAAAAGAAAAGTCAAGCCACGGCCACGCCACGCCACGCCAAATCATTCAGTCATTTCACCACCGTACCTTCGTTTCTTCAAGTCAACGTTTTAACTTTAGCTGACCGACCAAGTTTAGCTTAAAATAGTGCTATACGCCACAACAGTCGTAATTCCAGTAGATCAAAGTGCTATCAAACAGAAGTCATTTAGTTTTTTATCGCCTTTTCCAACTATCAACTTTTGTTGTGTGAAAACTGCAGAAATTCCATAACCGTACATTAATTCCTGGATCAGTGCTATCAGCTACCAGTAAGGAGTAGAATGAATAGCATAACGATGAACTTTGTGCTGGTGCTCAAAAAGAGTTGGAAATCCATCCAATCACAATGGCTGGGCTGGGACATATAAAATCAAAGGCAATAATGCATTCTAATTTTAAGTAGTCACATGCATAGCATTACCGTTTAAACGATGCCGGTGAGTACTCTCATCAGTGGTCACAATAATAAAAGTGATAGCTCACCACACCGAAGAAAGTCGTGTCAGCCATTGCCAGTGAGAGTGACCCCAGCATCCGCATCAGAAGCAGCCAGGGCCAGATGTGATTTAGAAAGGCAAACAGCCCAAGCCAAAGAAACTCAGAGCAGGAATACTGCGGGCGAGAATGTGATCACAAAGTCACTGATTCCAATCAATTTCCCACTTGACTTAAACTTAAGCTTGAATTGTGTGCTTTTGCAACCACCGCCAAGCTCGGCGTCTGCTAGTCAACAGAATTCGCCAGTGCCTTGCGCGTCCACGTCCACTCCAGCATACTCAAACTCGCTTTCCATATCGTCAATTTCGTCCAGCTCTCCAGTCTCGTCCACGTCATCCGCTTCTGCGTCGCCAAGCTCTTGCTATTCGTCCTCGTCCGGGTTTTGTGACGGAAGCAGTCAAAGTCATAGTAAAACATGCACCGCGACCGCTGGCAGTAGCATAAAAAAGTACCGGCTGAGCATTGTTAAAATTGAAGAGGAGCAAGAAGACGAAGAGGACAAAAGTATCAGTGAAAACGCGGACGAGACATTAGTCCAAGTCAAGGATTCGTGCTCGAACTCAAAGTACTGCAAGAAGGAAAAATTAGGAAAAGAGGAAGAAGAGAACAGCACAGCCACAAGCAGCTACTGCCTGAGCACAACCGCCGATTGCGAATGTGACTGGGACCTTGATTTCGATGATGTGGACTTTGACGAGTGCAATTATGACAATGAAAATGACATTGAGAGAGCAGGTGATAATGAGATTGACGACGAAGACGTCGACACAGACGTCGAAGTGAGCAGCAGCTGCTGCGTCGTGAGCCCTGCAACAATCAGCATCAGCGCGTGTTGCACTGCGACTGCAAGTGATAGCAATAGCAATTCAAACTCTAGTTTTAGCGTAAATACATGCCCGAGTGTGAAAAGCGGCGGTAGTAAGAAACGGAAAAAGCATCAGGCTCATTGCCTCACACAAACTCATACTCAAGCTAAGCCAAATACAAATACAAAAAGTGATGAAGAACATTCTGATGAGAGTGAGTACCTGAGTCTAGAGAACCCGAATCCAGTCCCGTGTGTACATTGTCAAGGTAAAGCTTAAAAATGCCTTAATGAGCGACTCTTCTTGCATTATTTTAATGTTAAGGGTTAAAACCTTGTCTTTCACTGCACGCGGCACGAGGAAGGAAAGAATTCCTTCCGTGTCTTCGCACAGTTAATCCTTCTCATTGCCAAAAGTTAAGATTCGAATATTTTTCACTGTGACGTTGCATTGAGTGTTATTGGATTCACTGGAAGGAATGCATGATTCGTTAGTTACTTCTCTTATCTGTCTTGGTCTTGGCCTGAGCGTAAGCCCATTTGACAAGTTAATCTACGCAGAGCGAAGGGCATACGAGAAGGAAAGGAGATCATACGTGCGAAATTCAAGGTTTGCTGGCTGCTGGTCGCTCGGCGTGAAAACAATTATTGTCTGCTCCTAATTCAATGCAATAATCTTAAATCACAGTCCGGGCACGACCCGGCATGCCGGCGTCGACGCCTTTTCAACAGTTTTAAGTTTTAATGTGCATATTTTCACAGTCAACTTAAGTCGAATGCGTTCGGCATGTCTGCCAATTGCCAAAATGGCCCGGCCCGGCACGGCCACGGGCCACGAGAATGAATGAAGAATGAATTTTATGCGGCTACCATGAGGCTTTTATTTTGATGATATCTCGATCGCGTATCGCATTATGCAAGCGACAAACGGCAAGCTCTCCCGATGAACGTATTACATTGTACTACTTCTGGGTTAAAAGTTATGGTTTACGGCCCGTGTTTCAGCACAACCGTAAAGCGAATTGACAAAATCCAAGTCATCGTCATCCTCTTTTCCAAAGGACAAAAATGTAATAATGCCAAGAAGAATGGCTTATTATTCTTTCTTTGCACAAGGCAATTTTCTGTCTATATTTATATAATTCTTGGCCCCAATCCAAAACACATTATATGTTTAATGTTAATAGCTTTCGTCTGTGTGATCCGAATGTGAGCAACAGTAGACAGTAAATGAGTTCACGTACGTACGAGTAGTAGTATCTGCTAAAAATATTTTACAACAAAGTAGATGTGATAGTATAAATTCCTGACTGACTCTGACATTATATCACTGAACGGGCACGGCACAGGAAGCACTCTTCGCTAATTTAAACGAGTCGCAGTCGCTATAATGAATG
>WIXG01000495.1:0-47036 GCA_009869945.1 Mesaphorura yosii | reverse complement strand
GAAAGTACAAATGATACGAAATTAATGTGTAAAGAGGCTTATTTCAACGAAGTACAGATTTAAAGTCGAAAGCAGTTATTATTCTGAAGAGCTTTAGCTTCTTCCGCTGCCAACCAAGAAAGCTGTCAGCCAACGATTGCTGCATCTTCTGCACAAAGCTGCTGAAACCAGAAATACTTCCTACAAGTTGCTGCACCCACTGCGAACTCATCTTCATATGTCCTCTTCGTGCTCCACAAAAAACTACAATTTCAACAGTACCACCTCAGACATGGCGTCTCAAAAATGGCTCCGTGCTAGCTGTCACCGCTGTCACGGAATGATAACATCAAGCTCGATAATCAACGCAATTTAATCTTAATTTGTGCAACAAGTGCAAACTGCGTATAAAAAATAAACCGTGACACACACACGGACAGACAGAGAACTGCAATTGCGTAAGCACATAAGAGGTCCTAATAAAGTTACGGACAGACAGAGAATTGCGATTGCATAAGCACATAAGATGTGCTAATAAAGTTCATGCTTGATTGTCTGTATTCATTGCATGCAAAAATTCAAAATTTATTCTAACGCTTCGATTTTTATTCCATTTCCAACTTTATGCGAGTCGATACTGTCAGAACTTGGCACGATAATTTGTCCATGCCTGTGACTCCAACGAAGATGGCCTGAGGCTTTTGGTGTCTGCAACTCTTTTTGACAAACAAATTAAACGACATTTTTGGGCACAAAGATTGACTCACAGTTTGCAGTCTTCTGCTCAAGTCTGGCAATTTGAAAAATCAAATATAATTGATATCTGATTCCTATTTGCTTGACAAGATTGAGTACAAAAATAGACGAGTGTCAAATGAAATTGAAATTTTAGAGTGCAAATCCCAAAGAAAAATGTTCCGTGCCTTGTTCTACCCAGATCAAATTACTAGACTGCACTTCATTGACTGAATTTTTTCTATTTCTACTCAATACGAACAAAATCATTTGGAAGAAAGCATAGAATCGAATTTAAACTCCCTTTAGCGTTCGACCTACGCAGCGTCGTAAACTTGGCACGATAATATCTTCCATTTCCAATCTCAACAATCGAACACCAATCTCACGTCGAATGAACTCACTCGTGTACAAAATATTTTGTAATAAACTTTTCAAAGTTAGTTAGTCAAGTGTCAATTGAAATCATTCACAACCATTTTCAATTGTTATCTCAAACTTGCACTTAACAAAATTTGATTCTTAAATGCAGAGAATTGGGCTTTCTGACATTCATTCGCATCACATTCTTATCCTCGTGATTGGCGCTAATATCCAAGCACGTCGCATATTATTCATATTAAATGTGCACTTCCATCAAATGAGCCTTGAGCGCGGTGGGTTATAGAAGGCGAGGTGTGAATGAATAATGGTGCTAAATAAATAATAATGGTGTGAGTAAGATAAGGACTGACAGACAGACGTATCATTTGATTTGCCCAGCACAATAACATCTTCTTGGAAAAGTGCTTTCAAGACTCAAGACAGTTCAATCCACATTGTACGAATATTTCACAGGTCATCGTGCCTTGCGTAAAGTAAAGCCTTAACAGTTAGCTGCATCGCGTAATTGTCGACATTCTCACATCACAGTGCTGAGGTAAAAGCATGCAGGGAATTTGACCTTTGCGATTTTCGTGACTTGCGAAATCAGAATCTCTCACCTTCAACATTGCACCCATGCCATACAGCTGCTTGCATTTGAAGATGTAAGCAACGATAAAAGAAATCGAATCTTTGAATTGAATTATTGTGGAAGCACGAATTTTATACACGAAACATGGATTGGTAGATTTCACAGGTCAAAGTCATAACGTTCAATTCACGCACAGGTCATAAAAATGTTATGAAATTAAATCAGATTGCTTATTGGATATTGTTATCAATAAGCCCCATGAGTTCAAGATACAGCGAATAACTTTTTCAAATGCTGTTAATCTTTTTATTGTTGGAAATGCGAGTCTGTGGCGGAATGCATGTGGCATTTTATGCCCAGCGTTCTTGCATAATAAAAACTCAGTTTATGTTCATGATCGTAAAAGTGCGAGTGCGACTGAGTGTCAATGAGCTTTTAACCTTGTTGCTTCAGTTTACGTCTGCCAGATTAGAATAGGTAACAAAAACGGAGCACGCGAAGCCAGAAAATGATCACTTTGATTGAAAAAATCTCTTGGCACTTTGCTTCTTATCGCCTGCCTCTGCCTCACGATCTGAATTTCAATCTGTTCTACTACTCTTTGCCAGTAATTCCCTTGACATACTCTCTCCTGTGAATTCATTACAAAATTCTTGGCTAAATTTGAAAACACATTTGGTATTCAGAAAACGTCGTTCACAGACGGTTCTACTTTGTATCATCTCCCACTTTGAGAACGCACTCCACATGTCCTCATTATTAAACGGGAAGCGTGTGCTCAAAGTGCGTATTAAGATTGCGAAATAATGAATGCCTAATGAAACGCACGAGAATGTATTAACAAAGCAGTGCGCAGCACGCACTAAGCACAAAATGCGAGTAATGAATTCAAATTGAATCAGATCATTGTCAGCATTGTTCATTTCTTGTACGTCTTAAATGAAGGATTGCAAACCAAGAAAACACTTCTCCATCGGATAAATGGGTGCTGCTAATGGAATCTTTGTGGATCTGTACTCTCTGGATCTGTACTCTCTGGATCCCTTGCCTTCCTTTGTCTCCTTATATCATGGACAACTGAATCTAAACAACTGGCAGGCATGATGTTGATGTTGGGAATGATAATGAAAGTAAAAGCTCGTCTCCGCTCGTCGTTCAAATCCAGTGTTTGTGATCGTCTGATACGAAATGACATTTTAATTTATACTTTTTCTCGTTTAGTGTTCGGGTACTTCAGAACCCATTCATTAAAAGACACTGACAAAGCGTGCTGTTATTTTTTGTTATTGTTGCCGGATGAAATAAATTTTCATGTCCTTTCCTTTCCACGAATTCGAACTCTGACGCTTACGAGAACAACACGAGCTTCCAGTTTCATTCTTGGCATTGGCAAAGGCGAAAGGAGTGAGATAAATGTAGAAATGAATGATATGGAAATTAAGCAACGTCAGTCTTGATTTGATCGGATACGAAATTCATTTATAATTTCCCTTGTATTCTTTTTATTAATGAAAGCGAAGAACTGCGGCTAAATTAATGTGCGTGTGTTTCGATTCATCAGAATCTTTCTTCCTTAATGCACGCAATAATTCATGGCCTTTGTGCCGTAGACGGTTGCTTCGCTAAACGCTGCAACACAGGCACGGGTCTTCTAGGTTGATCTGGCTACCGTGGCACATTCGCATCCTGGCAAGGTATGAATGAGTTCAGTGAGTCACCTTTCTTATCTTTTGCGCTTTGGAAATGCTGAGCAGGATTCTCCACAACTTCATAATGTGAAATTATAGCTAATTCAGATCCAAGAGCGCAGATGTGTCTACCATTATGAAAGACGCGATGGCGATAGCGCCGAAGAAGAAAGCGAGAGGCAAGTAATTACGGCGCTGTTCGTATTTCACATCTCTGCAGCTGATTATCCCGCCTGAACTGAACCGTACGCGTACTTTCTTATCTCAAGTCGAGATAGCAGTAACTGCGCGGCTCTCCACTTTCTTTTCATTCTTTCACCAAACGAGCTCCGTTGCAGATACGAAAGACACGAGACTCTCACAAAGGATCTCATTAATTCACAAGCATAATGACTGTATCCACGCTAAATGTGCTTTTATATTTGCCTAATGAAACTCAAGAGAAGCTAGAAAGTTTGCAGTCAACGATACAAGTACAATACTTGATTTTTCATTCAACAGGACTTATTTTTCATGAAAAGTTCTGGAACCCTAATGAAGCGAATCATTAGAATAAAAAAGATTGTATGGAATAGGAGGACGCGATTTTTGGAGAGAATTATGGCAAATTCGAACGAAAATATTTTAGTTCCACACATGATCCGTAAATATTTTCGACTCCAAGGACTTGAATTCGGACATGGTTTCATGGTTATGGCTGAATTTGTGGACAATCGAATAATTTGGCAATGTAAAAGATTAAACAAGAGAAACGAAAATCGTGATCGGCGAAAGGGACCAGAATATTTTCAGCACATCATCAGCACTCTTGTGCGACTATGAATCGGACTCAGCAGAGAGGATACAAATCATGTCAAGCGAAATTGTATCTGACAAAAACATTCTCACAACCTAGATCACGAACCCAGCGTTGGACGTTGAAGTATCACTTAACAGCGGCGAACAAGAACACTCGCCTGGCTAAGCTGTTAGTTGCAGAAGGGCGGGTTAACTCTGGGCATCTGATATCTCTGCCAAATTGGATTGGACATGGATATTCACTTTTTGTGCCTTTCTGATTCATTTTCTCATCTCAATTTCGGCTGATCTCCCTTCGCCTCCTCCGTGAACGCTTTTAACTCTGAGAGTTTGAGTTGACTGACATTTTCCAAAAGAAAACAACAACTGGAATGCTCGACTCACAGTACGGAATTGTAATTTGTTGTTGCAGAAGCGCAGCGCTTCGGATTTCTTTACGCAACTTCTTGTTAGTTGGGAAGTCAAGCCGGGCAGGCAGGCAGAGGCTGGCGGGCAAGGCGCAAGGGCAATAGTCAAGCACTGAATACTAAAATCCTGTTAACTTGTTACTTTTCGTGAATTCTAAACCCAAAGTACGTGCAAAGACGGTGTGTACTGCAACTACAAGCATGAACCAGGCAAGGAGAGATTTTTTAGATATCTCCCCAGAAAAAAGCAACAAAACAACAAACGCTAACTACGTTCGTGAAAAAGGAAAAAGAAATTGTTTGAAAGGTTTTCTATAATATTTTTTGTCAAAGGGGAAAAGTTCGAGTCATAGTCAGTCGCATTTGAAGCCGAAAATAAAGTACGAGAAGCAGCTGCATCATATCGTGCGTAGAGGAACACATGCACTGCCTCCTGTCATTGTGCTGTGCATTAGTTTCAAAAGTTTGAAGAATGCATTACATTACACTTCCATTTCTGGTCTTGCACTGCATGCACAAAGCACGATACATAATTTCGTAATGGCAAACTTGTGAAAAGAATCCTGCTACTGTGCTCGGATTGTACACGAGATTGAGAGCACTAATAATCGCAATAACGATACAGGAACACAGCAAAAGGAAAAGTCCGCAATGTTCAGCGTAATGAATGACTCTAATTTTGGCAATTTCTGGAGATTTTTCAGAGACACATAGATGAGACGTTTCTTTTCATGTCTACGTTTGTATCGCATGTTGTCGTTGTCAGTGAAATACGTCATGTCGGACTTTGTAAGCCGTGGCGTGGGCCTCATGTAAGGCCTTTCGTCTGCCCGGATCACGAGAGTAGAGCTCTGGAGACGTGCACTTGAGCATCGTCAACCGAAGCTTTGGTTCAAGCAGAACTATCCGCAACCGAGTCTGACCCTCTTAAAACTGTTCTTACTCCCTCGTTTTCAGCAAAAAGCACGAATGCCAAGTCATAAACTGTGGAAAACATTGCAATAACCTTTTTCAAAAGACAAGACGACGAGTTCATTTTTATTGTCAACATTTAATAAATACTCAGGCTTTTAACTTCAAGACGAGTGTAAAAAGGTTTAGTTTTGGTAAAAGCTGTGCGGATGCGCGGAGAATCTCATAACTCAAGATTTCAACACGCTTTCCAGAGCAGCGTTGCGTTGTTTCGCGGAGCTTTCCGTGTTCTGGCCTGGTTCGTGACTGGTTCCCGAGTGCTCGAGACTCAGGACGGGCCGCTGCTGCTGAAATACGAGTTGCATGCCTGGCAAGTCAGCCATAAATTGTTCGTGTCATTTTTTATTATATTTTGCCGGTTTTTATGATTGTATTAATTATACTGTACCGTACGCAAGTACGCTCATAAGTGCTGCTTGCAGGGTGAAAACAAACCACTCTGTCCTTTCGTGTCAAATTTTACTGCACGAAGCCGCCAAAGCGGCTATAAAAATATGACATGTAAAATTTTCCTCTGACTGACGGTAATTCCGTATTATTATCGAAGTAAACACACAAGATGCATGCAAGCCGGACCTGAAATACTGAACCATAATATATGAACTCGAGTGGAAGTCTTTGCTGACTTTTTTCATTAGAATCGTGAGATTAATTAAGCGTAAATTACTCAAGTTTTACTTGAAGTGTTTCCCTAAAATTTTCTGGTTTCTCTCCAGCCTCGCCACTCAAGTGTTCTATTTTAAACTTCCAGCGCGAACCCGAGTATAAAGTTTAACCTAGCAACACATTAACAGTCCACACATGACCCACGAATTCCGATAAATCTTTCCGCAATACCAAAAACGAATTTCGTGCAGATGAAATCAAATACTGGGCCCAGTATTGACAGAAAACAGGAGTACAAACTTTGTAAATTACTTGCATCGCACCAGACAGACCGCTTTTCCGTGTTGATTATTTGATGGGGAAATGGTATTAGACCGGTAACGGTAACCAGGCTCAATGCAGGGCAGAAACTCGAACGAGGGAGTGCCTTGCGAGTGAAAGAGGAACCTGATTCAACAAAATTTAATTAGTCTCCGTTGCTGCTTCTGTCTGCCACACTGCCACTGCTTCTGCACTTCAGGACCCGATCGGGAAAGAAGTTGGAAAGAAATGTATTGATTCGATAGTGCTCGCACTGACATAAAGCGTAAGCGTAAAGCGTTAGCGGGAACTGCTAATGATGATGAAAGTGCGTATTTTATATGATTTAGGAAGGGGAAATTACTTCGCAACTCTATCGCATTGATCCAGTGATACCGTAATTGGAAACCCAGCGTTCCAGCTTCTGTCAGCTTTGCTCTCCGATACTCTGCTTTGTTGCGACATAGAATTTAAGTCATTGAAGTATCAAGCGTCAAGCTCAAAGAACGTCTCTCGAAAACTTTTGTCCTTTTTCTGAACTCGTTAAGTGTCACTCGTTAAATGACTAACTAGCAGAGAGTATGGGCATGGAGGCGGCTCAAAACTTGCATATCAAACTCTGCCAGACCAGAGAGAAAATTTGCTACAAATTAATGCCTAATATTGCCACTGTCACTGTAATCAACTAATAATGCAGTTTAATGTTCCATACCACAACTTTTGCTCTGGAACTACACGGCGGGCACGGCATGCCAAGCTTTTATTTATGACACTCTGATTACTGTTTCCAGCAGTGCTGGAGGAAAATGACTCCGAAAATGATGGCTTGTAACCATAACCATTACGTTGTGCCCTCGAATTAGAATCTGGTTTCTAAATCAGTGAGCAAGTAATTATATGATTAGCTTTCGTGCCTAATTTCCTTAAGTATCAATTATGAAATACTTTTCCATCACAGCGCAGAAGTTCTAGGCAAGTGAAGTTTGAGCTTAATGACTTCCATCTATTCGGCTCAAGAATTGCGGCTCCATTGCTTTTGCCAATAAATTGTCAAACTTTGCAAGTTGTGTCAGAGTTCAGGAACAATGGATGCAAATGCAAATTAATAGAGTTCTATAAATAAGCGATAGTGAATTTGAGTCCAGTACCATTGCTACCTCCACTTTGAACATCGTATAAGGGTCATCCTGTTGGAACTTTAGACGTTCATAAGTTTGAGAGCTGTGATGTATGTGAATGACTGGCAACGACAGACAGCACGGATGTCATCAGCTTCATCATAATGATTCGCAGTGTTGGCGCTATTCCTCTGCACAACTGCCTGGGAAACGATTCCAGTTTACATTTCCTATTCCTGTCAACTGGAGAAACGCAATCAACAGGAATGCAATAACTTGAGACGGAAGAAAGAATCCAACTTATGAAGAGGAAGGAAATTCATTTTAATGTTCCAAAAAATGTAAAGTAAATGCACGGTTGATTTTCGTTACTGCACTAGCGAAGCTTGTCGCTGGCCGGGCCTGACCAAGTAAAAATGTAATATTGCACCTTGCTAGGTTTGCTGGGCTGCGTGCAGTCAGCCAGTTGTTGCATTGCAAGTGAGTCAGGGACAGCCGCTTATCGGGCATCATTTATTGACTTGGATGGACAAGATAATTATGGGTTGCCGCTGCCGGCTTCCAAGTTGAGAAGCAATGCAGGGCACCGCACACCTGCCCATCAATTTTTGACGCGCGTCCACGCCAAGTCACATTATAAAATCTCAAATTTGTTCAATGTAATCAGTTAGAACTGGAAGTCCAACCGCTATCGTGACAGTAAGGTTTTTGTCATTCTTGGTCGGCATCGGCATTTTGTGAACGAACATCAAGGTTAATGAGGTGAGGTGCAAGAAGTATTTCCAGTTTCTGCTCAAGCGCTTTAAGTGCACTATCGGCAGTATTTGGCCCCGAGATTGTTGTACGGGCTAGAATTGATAACAGACTTGTTACATGATATGCATTACTAAAACTTGAGTAAGGTCCGACCCTTCATTTTTCGAGCTGCATCCACTTCCCTGCCCTGTCCTGTCGAGGTGTTGCGGTAGGCGGCTACTTCGAAGTGACAGAAAGGCCATTTCATATTTCTTGCCTGTCTGTCTGTGTCTACCTTAATAAAACTGACTATACATATTTTTCTACGTTACACATGTTTTACGCATTACGTTCCGGATGGGTTATGGATATGGAAGGGTCGAACGTGCCCGCCGCCGGTGTGGTACCTCACTTTGCTTGCATTAACATTTTTGGCTTGCTGGCGGTGACTGAAAACCCTCAAGTCCAAAGGTCGAGCCGAGTACGTTTCACAGTGCAAGTAAACACCTTTTCTGACAAAAGCATGATTTAAATCATCCGTCGGTCCCTTGATGAGTTATTGCCCAAACACATCTCATCCAGCTCTCGCTTAGAGGGAAATTAACTCCAAAAAGATGGATTATGATTATTATTCTTTTTAGTACTCAATTTAACACGCTTCATTTAACTGTCGAATTTCAAGTGCACTGACTTCAAAAATGCTTGGCTCTATGCAAGGAATTTGTACTTTGTACTCAAATTACAAATTACATCCTCAAGCAGTACATATTTTGGCCCGATCTGATTTCAGATAACTCGAACGTGTACGCGCACGCATTCTTCACGCATAAATACAAGACACATGCTGCATCAGCCTAAATATTTAATTCCAGGCTTTGCTTGCATGTGGCAAGCAGAATGTAAACACAAAAGGAGACGTGCTATTTACACAATTACCAACCAAGTCAATAATAGACTACACTGTTGATATTAAAAAAAAAAAGAGAAAATTGTACTGTGGTGCAAGTGAATGCATATTACCATACAAATAGAACACAGAAGAAATGAAATGAAAACACACGCACGCAGTACGAATGAGATGAACGTTAATGCATTAACCATGTGTGAGCGTGTGCACACACCCCAAAGGGGAATGCTTTGTATATTTGTACTAGGATTTCTCTTTCGTTCCTTTCTTAAGAGTGCTGCTCATCTTCTTTGGTCCTATTCATGTCTCTTGCTGTGATGCAACAATTCAGTGCATATGACTTTGCCTCGATTTGGTTTTGGTCAGTCGAAACCGAGACAGAAAGTCAAAATCCATGACCCAACGTCGTGAAAGGTTACAATAGCCACAAGGTCTCATATTGAGTGCAAAAAAGGCGTTTGTCTTCATTTAGCACGAGGATAATGATAATGCTTCATGTGCTTTTCTGTCTAAATTATAGGCTCCAGTCCCATTATTTCCAAAAATGTACCGAACAATCATTTGTTAAGCTAATATATGCCATAAGCACAAATTACCTCCAACTTGTAATGATGCATTTCGGCTTTGGACGACTCCAATGGAGTTCCTTGCGATGCACCAATAAATCCCGCTGTCAGACTCTTTCTTTCCGTCCGACACGCTCAGGAAGAATAGATCGCCACCAGGAAGAAATATGCGATGACCATCGTTTGATGGACGTTGGAGCTCTCCATCTTTGTACCATTCGATGGTTGGGTCCGGTTTGCCCTCCGCTTTGCAGTTCAACGTTGTGGGCTCATTCTTTTTGACTAGCACGTCTTTGGGATGCTCCGTGATTCTGGGAGAGCGATGTTGACCTGTGAATAAAAAGTAAAAAGAAAGGTATGAAATCAAAGTCTTGTAGTCAAGAATATATCAACCATTACTTAAACCCTCATCGAAATTGCGGCATATGAGCAAAACCAATTTCAAATCGCACCATGTAATTATTAATCAATCAGTCCACCAACATATGAATTTGCATAACTTTATGCGATTTAAGTTCAAGTGCATACACTTCTTAGTTTACAGCACCAATTCATTCATTCTGAACAGGAAAAACTGATATACGCATCCTTTTTCTACATAATTTCGGTTTCAAGCGTTTAATCCACAATTTTTTGTAACGCAGATGGAGCATGACATGTAATTTTTGTATAAAAATTAAAGTTAATTTAGGACCAAGTGAACTGAGCATTAATTTAACCCTTTCATTTGTTTTCACGAGTGATTACACTTGAATTCCATGCCGTGCCGTCGTTCACTTATTCAGAACAACGCATTCGAGACAGAATTTGAAAATGTGCATCTTTAAATTGGCTTCAATTGAAGTTAATGTAATAATTAATGCTCAAACGCATTTCTGGCATGCAATTCGTAAAATAACCAACGAAAGACAGATTCAGAAACTCCCTGCAACAAACAGTCGCCGAGTTTGTTGCAACAAACGTCGTCACTAAATCTAATTGATAAGAATCAGCAATGTGTAACGAGGAAATACCCGTTGTTCGCCGAATCAGATGAGGTACAATAATGATCAGGTAAATTAAGAGAAGTACAAAAGAACGAATTGAATGATAAATGCAAAGGTTGCCAACTCCAATTCCAAATGCTAATAACACAGCAAAGATGTAATCATGTAATGAATGAATAACAAAGCAAGCAAATACGTGTTCGAGTTCATGACACTGAATTGCATCTGCAGTCTGCACGTGGATGGTGGTGGCTTGAACCGGAAATTATAATTATTAAATGCGTCTGTCTGTGTGTCTACAGTCAGATGCTCAGGCTCACAGTCAGGCATAGACAATGAGCATCCTTTGTTTCGATGTCTCCATAAACTATTATTTACATGATATCATCACACCTTCTTTCACCTCGGCACGAACTCGTTCATTTCGCACTCGTGTACGGCTCTGTCAATTAGGTTCAAACTAGCAACATCCTAAATTACGCATACGCATCGTGTACCTTGTCCATTTCTATTTTGTCTGTCTCAACACCAAACCCATAAATTACTGCGGCCGCGCAATTATCTGAGTCACACATTTAACAAGATTTCGCAATGCCAGAATTGATGCGTCAGACTTCAGACAGACATTGGCATAATCATCAGTACCCTTGCCTTGCCATCTAAAATCAGCACCGAGACTAGTAAGAGATTAAAATGAGTTCGTGCTCAAATGTGCGGGGACCGCCAGCTAAGATTTTCATGAGGCATGCAAGAATCAGACTCGACTTTCCAAAAAAGTAAAACAATAGCTTGTAAAAGATGAGCAAGGAATTATGTTTCAGGCTGGCATTTTGAGTAATCTTGATTGAAGTGAAAGGTTTTCCAAAAGGGCACCCATTTATAACGCCTCTTAAAAATTCCCGTGAATACAACCGACCACATTCCCATCGTATTTCGCACTCATTACAGTGTCAGGTCAAGAAAAGAAGTCAGGCGTCATAAAATTAAAATCCGAAAGACACATCGCCAACCCATAAAGCAAAGAGCAATCCATGTGTGTTCGTCGCTCGTAATGTGAGGTTCGTTGTTGAGTTTCTTCAGATACCACGTATGTTTTACAACACCAAATTTAAATGTAATGCTGGCCGTGGACTGAAAATCGCTGGTTTCAAAGGATACCGAAAATAACTTTATTCAGAGACCCGACAGACAAGCCTCACGCCACGAATTCACAGTACAACCATACAAGTCAAGATTTACAATCCTTAATTCCTTGTGGAGATCTCTGAAAATATTATTACTATACGCATCCAAGTTACTTATCTCATCATCACCCTTTTACCATGTTATGCGTACTAAATTTATATCTAAAGTGTTTTAGTACTTATTATTATGCATCTCCAAGTTCTCCAGAATTAACCAATGCACCATGCGCTCTGCCCATGCATGGCACGCATGCAGGTTTCACAAAAGCCGGAGGCAAACCAACGGTCCACGCACCGGGACGGGGTTATGCAGCAAAATGCAAGCGCATCGAAGAAGAGAAACCAGAATAATTTATTAGTCACCAACTGAGACTGGAAATGAGAGGCTAAACGCTGCGGTGTGATTCGATTTATGGAGAACTAAATGCGAGGAAGGTTAAAATAACGTTTGGATGATAAGACAAACTTCACAGTGCGTGCCTGCCACACTCTCGACCCTCAAAGCACTCATCCTTACGCATTTCATTTCAATACAATTCCTCATTGCAGGCGACTCCTACGGGAGTAAGATTAGAATGAGATTAGACTAAACTAATTACTGAATGCAATTACTCTTTAATCCAAACAGAGTTTCTTGGACAAATTAAATGACTCCTACAATACGAACAACACTTAAAGCAATGCTTGTAGTTGTTCAGTGTAGGATTTGAATCACCTGCCTGAATAAATACTCCGACATAAATTTGGGTGGAGCACGTCTTCCGTCTTCCTTAACTGATTGTCAACCCGCGTTTGAAACTGAAGGGTGTCTAGTCTTCTCCAGGAGGCTCATTTTGGTATGGCTCCGGCATTGCGTGGCTTGACAGCATTCGAGTTCATTCAATCACTGGAAGGCTGAACTTTATAATCTGTGTGTGTTTTGTATTTTCCAGGCAAATATCTTCACTCGAGATAAGATTTCATTGTTTCGTCTCTACATTTTTTGCATTTTCGAGTTATCGCAAAATAAACCAAACATGTCTCGAGTCTGTCCTGTCGTGTCATGGTGTCCTTACATAATGCATTACTGCACCTTTTCGTTCACTGTGGCTTTTTAAACTCCAGCTCATTTCGTACACACGCTCACGCTCACTCTCGTCAAGACGAAGTAATAGTGTAAGTAAAAAGTAAGCAAATGTCTCATTAATACACTGCTCATGTCAAAATACGAAACGCATTTACCATAAAATCATTTACTCAGCTGAGAAAAGTAAATCCATCCATCACGTGTCAAGTGTCAACCGTGTTCACGCCCAACACTACACTAAAAGCCTGTGTAAAGTGCCAGACTTCCAGAAATTTGCATTTCTGAGCCGAGATGCACGCACGCACGAAATAAGATTAATGAAACGAGTTGAGAAGGAGAACGAAACGAACAATGAATGAGTAATCGAATATCAAGATGGCATATTGGATTATCATTAGGCTGAAAAGGAAGCACGTAATCCTTTCTTTGCGGTTGTGGCGAAGATTAAAGTGAAATTCCGATCGTGCGTGAGTGCGTGCACCTCGTGTTCTCTCAATATTCGCAGTGCAACGCGGGAACGGCCACGCCACGATCATCGATGTGATTGAATTAAGCGGCTCGCTCGGCTTTCTTCCAATTGCTGCCAAAAGAATGTAATCCTTTTAAATCTGCAATCTTGGTTTATGCTAACTATACATGAATTTGTAATTTACAAGGGAATAAGTACTTTCTCGTAATCTTTGTACAACAAAATGAAATACACCTCGCTACGTATTTGCTACGACTGAAAACGCCGGAGCCTCCGCAATAATAGAATTTTGCGAAGTTATGCTAGAAGTTAACGCAGCCGTCAGGGCAATTAGCAAGATGGGAAATTCTCCTTATAAGACCACTTTGCGCCAAAACTATCTCCTCCCTCAATACTGATCAGAATTGAGCGGGGTTGAGTTTGTTGGTTGTTGTCCCAGATATCTGAGTCATACAATGATTGGTCAAATTCTTCTAAGAATGTCCCAGTGGGGAGATATGAAGTATCAAACATTTTTTTCAAACAAATCTGCGGCTTTAAACACGTGTAGCTCTTCTCTGTAGCATTTTTAGCAGAAGTTGACTAATCATTCTGTGGTTCAGATATCTGGGAGTCCAACAAACCTAACCCTAAGCGATTCCGACCAATATTGAGGGAGGAAATAATTTTGACACAAAGTGGTTCCACGTGGGGCATTTTATATCACTTCGTCCCCCCTCGCTGGCGCTGTAACTAAGGGTATCTGATGGAGGAGCTTCTATCAAACAAGCTACCTGACGCCTGCCTTAAGTTACGCGACGATTCGAAAATTCAGATTCGGGGCTATTTTAGCTTTGCAGGTTTAAATTTTTATAGTTTCAAGCGTTGGTAATGTAGTTTTATGATTAAGCACGAACTTGAATGTGGTGAAAACGCGACGTGAGTGCCAAAACTATCAGTTTTTAACACCCGCTGGCGAAAAGCGTTGAAACTACAGAATTTAATAGAGGCTTAATGAAAAGGCCAAGCGAAAAAGCTTTGACCCATGCAATCCTATTCATGAATCTAAAACTTAAAAAAAATCTCGAGACACAAAAACTTGAGATTATGCTGAGATAGAATTCAGCAGAACGGGCGCGTGACAACGTCCTTACAGTGAAGACAAGGACGACGAGTGAGAGACGAGAAAAGTGAAGAATCTTAAATGATTAATACATGACTTTTGTCGAGATGAGTCGACGACTGTCGCAGTCGCTGTCGTTTTCATTATCATAAAACTGAATAGCACCAAGTATAAAGTAATCATAGAAATGAATCTGGCGTCAGGGTTGAGGCATAATGTGCAGAGATCACGGAACAGATTTTGGATCTTTGCTCGCTCCTACAGACCACGGGCACATCTACACTTTCCGTGTTTATTGTGCTATGTTGGCTTTTCTTTTAGGATCGTGATCAAGAGGAGAGACTTTTATTATAATGAGTGTGTAGAATGGACGCGTTCAGCAAAATTGAAAATCCTCACCGTGCCGTTAATTTCACTTTCACCCTCGCACATAAATGATGCTATGGAGTGTTCACGTAATGAGAATACCAAGTGTGCACGGAATTAAGGAAGAAAACTGTTCTTTTCTCTGTCTAATTCATGGATTTCCACTCGAGACTGAAAGGAGGGAGAAAGTACAACCAAACCAAGCCATGGATTGGCTGGGGCAATTTAATGGTACAAGACCTCTCGGTCGGCATTCATGGTGAACGGGTAAGAACTCGGCTAAAGAAATCTGGTGCAGTACAACTCCAGAAACCTTCTTCAGACCCGCCGGGACGAACGTACGAAAGTAGTCGACGAGAATACGGAAAAGAGAGTTAGCGATTACAACATCAAGAACCTTGCACATGCACACAAGCGTACAGTGCGTGATGCAGTGTAGTGTGGTGCAACTTCCACATCCGTCGTGCCAAGAAGATTGAAATCAATTCGAGGGTAAAAAGAAGAGAAAGTTGGATCTCCATAGTAACACTCACTTTCACTCTTTCTTTCTTCATGCTTCCTTGCATCCAGCTTCGCTTTACGACGACGCCACGGGTGAAACTTTTCTTGTCTCTGTTTCTCCTTGACTCGGTTCTGCATACTTGCATGGATGCAACTCAGTTACTAATATGCTTCGAGGGAGTTGGAATCTTTTCCTCCTGTTTTCCTCCCTTGCCTCCGTCTCAGCGTTATGGTCAAAGCATCTTCGAGCTAGAAAACATTGCTGAAGTGCGCCAAGGCTCGCTTACGCTTGGTGAGGGCGCGTTGAACGTTGAGCTTGGAAACCAGTCACATTACGAAAAAGAGGAAATAATTTCCAAAGTTGCAGATATCCTCAATCTTGTCTTGGCATGCTTTCTCTTGTCTTGAGCTCAGCACCGTCGGTCTTGCCTCGTTGCTGTTGTTAGTTTAGGCTTGACTGACATGTGCTTTCTCTTACATCCGCAGTGAAATAAACATTCAGCCCAGCTTGCATGTTGCAAGTTCGGAGGATAAGAGGCCAACTTCTTCCAAGACAGGGTTATTTATTTTTGTGACAATTTGAGTTAAGCCTTCCGAAATGGAAAGAGAACTTGGCCAAGCTTGCCAATAGCAAAATTAGTCGCTAGAGTCCTATCCTCAGATTGATCCAGGATGCTTGGATCAAGAAGATAAGCCTTTCGCCTTTCATCAGACGACCGTCTCAGATAGCAGAAAGCAAAGAGAGAGATTTCGGTTGCTCTAACCAGGCAAGCCAAGGCAAGGCATGAAATTTCATTCCAGTTCGCCAAATCCTGCATAATATTTGTATTGACAAGGCACTTAAGAATGTAAGAAATATGACTTTACAAGTCAAGGAGTGCCATCGCCGTTTCCTCTCAAACCAAGTCAAGTCAAGACTCAGGAATCTGTGATATGGAATTTCACTTTCGTTGACATCATCATCTAACAGCCCGGTCGGGAACAGGGCCGCGTATTATATCATTTGGTACAAGTCATCTGTACATTGTATTTCTGAAACGAAGAAAAATGAGCTAGCGGGCGCGGCGTACCGTCTGGAAGTTGGACGACGAGTTGGGAATTGAAACCATAATTTTCTTGAGATATCTTTCGTTGAAGGAATTTTAAAGAGTGTAATTGGATACATAAACGAAATGACATGGAATATTAGTTTATTAATGTTATTCAAGATGAAAGAGAAATGATTGAAGACGGAAATGAGTGTTTGTAATTTAAGTTCTTTCCTGGCTGGCAATATTACATTAATGCAGCAGAAGATGCCGGTTTGGTGTTCAGGAGCACTTTTACTTGACTTACTAAGAGGATATAGTATTACATAAAACGAAGACAGATAGAGCTGGAGAACAGCTTGAGCCTTATCCTGAGCCCGAGTAAGAGAGCATTATGCTTCAATAATGAGTAACTAAAAACATTTCCTAAATGGGAAAGTCAACCATCAAAGAAGATGGAAGACACACAGAACAGAGCGGAATCTGTAACTTTAAAACATAATGGAATCTTCAATGGTCTGGAAAAGTAAATACTGACGATAGCGCTTATGCGTACCGTACGCGTACACGCATGTAACTCACGACAAACAAAAGGAAGACATTGGTTTCTGAGTTCTTAAGGCAAGAGCAGCCAAGAGCTTTGGCTTTGACCAAAGACTTCCAAGAGTGAAACAAGGTGCTTCCAAGCAGTAAAGAACAAACAAACGGCCATAAGTCCTCCAAAAGAACGTGTGTTTCTTTGTAGTAAAGTCGCATGTCTTCATCAGTCTTCGAGTCTCCTGAAGATTCTTTCTTAAGAACGTCGTTATCGTTTTTTCGTTATCCCAGGTAAATCAAGATGGTAATCTTCCGCTTTGTATCGGAATTTCAATGCTGGACCGACCAGGATCTGACAAGGCATTAGGATGCGGAAGACTGAAAGGGATTTCCTTGATGCATATCCTCGGAGCATGAACTAAAATAGTCACTAAACACGACCAGCGCTTAAGAGGCTCTAAATGGTCAATAGACATCATGTACCGGTATAATGGACAACCTCGAGACATTAAAGCAAGTTCTATTTTGGAAAAATCTAAAGGCTGAACTCATTATGGAGAAAATGAAGAATAAGTATTTGTGATGACGCCGTCTTCGTATTCTTGAGCACGCGCACATGAAATTGAATATCAAAAATTGATATTAAAACTGTCATCGTCATACCGTAACTACAAGTAAGTTTAGGCGAGTATGGAAAGAGATTGTAATTTCCAGCTTTCATTTTGTTAGCAAAATTTAAAGATGCACCACCAAAGAGCCCAAGGTCCTTCAATCCTTGGACATTGGTTCTTCAAACCTTGATAATAATCATCACATCATCTCCTAAGCAACCTTGAAAGAGCCCATAAAAATGGTAGTTAAGGGTATGAATTTACATACAATATTTTTTCCGTAACAGGAACATCGAACGAACTGCGAGCTTACGGCGGACGACGGCAGGACAAAGTGCTGCGTGTTACGACTTGGCAAAACAGAGCTCACTAGAAATCCAGGCTGTGGGAAGATAATCTCCCACTTTTCAGCAGACCGTGCAACATAATAACACCGTGTTACTGCTGCTTCAGACGGAGTATCGCTATCAGCTGATGATACATACATGAAATAGTAAATGATACAAGATTCTCGGTGTTTGCTGCTGAGAAAGATCATAGCCAGAGAAAGACAAGAATAATGGCACTGGCACCGGATCCAGAATCTAGTTTAAATAATAAATGCATTGCATAACATGAAATACGCACTCGTCTCGCTTCATGCGTGCAGTGTGCAGTGTTAGAACTCTGGAACTCCTGCACTCGCGCTCGCCTGAACTGAACGAACGCTGCCGCTGAATCCCCCATGAAACATTTATATTTTAAACTGTTTCCTTCAAATATAGAATTTCATCTTCCCCTTTCCTTCCAGCTTCTTATTCGTGTTCCAACACGGCATGGCACCGCATTGCACTGGCCTGGCATGGCATGCTGCTCGGAACAAGTTCAAGAAGTATATTATTTTTGCAAGACAATATACGCGCATTAACCGTGCGTATGCATTTCTCGTTTCTGTATGGGAAGATCCCATTCACCGTCCTGGGTAGCATTTCGTACGCATTTTTCGGCTGGAGTTGAGTTTCAGTGCCAGGCAGCTTAGCTGGAACTGCGTTCGCGCAAGAAGTACTAGCGTAGCAAACATCTGCTTCCTTTTACCTTAACATGTGTAATCGTATGTGATAATATTTTGTGTAATGTCGCCTCTTTAGCAGATCACTAACAAAACATCTCGTTTTGACCTTAAAGGGTCAATTCAGTTACACATGGAACGGGAAAGCGAGGAAGGGATGGAGACGGGGACCGTACGACAAAGGAATGCTTAACATTACATATTTCTTAGCACATTTAATTTTACACCACTCAGCATGCGAGCTTCTTTCGTTAAAGATCTCTGTAAGAGGTTGCGTTGAATTAAATACGAAAAAGGTAAAGTAGACGATAAACCCTTTTGATCCGGTCTCATGTTGAGTGCTATTTTGAAACAAATTGGTCATCCAGGCGGTCAAATGCAAATGCGGATATTGTCTCGTACTTTCGCTGGAGTCTCAGCCCACAATCATTCTTCTCTCATGATCAAACGCGAGACAACATTACAATTCCTTAACCCCAAAGTGGTCATTATTCATGCCAGAAACAGCAAAATATATCGTTGACAAATTTTAATGTAAAGTTGTTGCCTCCTGTGCAGATACTTTATCATAAATTATAGTTTTTTGACAGCGTACAACTCGACTCTTTATCGCACTGAGATGGGCCTCAAACCACTTTGTTTATCATGGACGCAGTTTCTCAACCGTAGCCGTAGTCGTCCGTATAATTTTGATCGATCAAATGAATTTGAATCAATTCAGAAAAGGAACTGGACACAGTACGACGACGACCGTCAACCGACCATGCGACACAAGTTTGCGGTTGGTGGGAGGTCATCTTTGTCACCGTCACTGTCGCAGAAGCCTTCAACTTTCAACTACTCCGACCGCATGATAAAAGACTTGAAAATCATGTTTCATTTTATAATGGTCACGTTTGCATGCAAACTTGCAGCTCATCCCAGGCAATACCTTATGAAATACTGGAACGTCAAGGAGCACATTTAATAATAGATTATGAGATATTTATTAGATTGAATACTTTCAGAGCCAGTTTTTATGAACGGCTTAGCTCAAGCGTAATGCTCACGCATAATAATGTCAACATCAAGCCATCGCCATTACACTGCAGTCGTCTACATTATGCTCGTGCATTTACTCGTCATCAAGCTCAGATTATGGCAGCATAAAAATGAGAGATTGCAGGAACCGGATATTATAAACAGACCTTCGTGGGCAGAGCAGTGCACGGCACAAACTTGATCTTCAACGGCAAGGCATGGGGCTGTAACGTTATAAATTCTGAAACTTCTCGTTTAATAATAACTTTGGCTCGTATCGTTTCCTACTCACTGCTCATTTTTTGTACTCCACAAACTAGATACCAAACTTTCTTTGAAGTTTGAGATTTATAAAATATTTTCAAGGTAAAAGTTTAAAAGTTGAGAGACAAGGCCACTATGGCATGAAAGAGGAACCACACAGGAAGAAACTTTGATGGTTTCACTTGACTAGTTTCTGTCGGATAAACCAAGACGGTGACGCAAAGTTTGGATTTCAGGTTAAAGCATAATCAGAGTAGAATGGAATTATTAATAAAATGCGTAATCCATAATTTTAAATATTAAACTGACATAGACAGAGTACTGCGGTCGGTTTTACTTGCGATTTGTAATCAAGAATGTGAATGCTGATTTGAGTTGACATTGTTTAACTTATCAAATCAATTTATAGAAGAGGAAGGCACAATCAAAATACTCACAACCAAAACCGAATGAACAAATACAAACCGACCCATGAATCTCTTCAGTATACTTTAATCAATAATGCAATGAAAGGAAGTCAAAACACAATCAATCAATAATAAGATTTCCTTCTGGCTGACGTTGTTTGGCACGTGCTGTCATACAACAGGTAAATAATTTTGGCTGGAAAGAACGAGGAAGCTTTATCAGTGATCAGCTTGAAGTAGCCAAGCCATAAATAAAACAGTGCCACTCCGTTTCCATTTCAAAATTAAACGAAACCATCCAAAGACCACGTAAAGCAACAGGAAAGGCAAATAAAATATTTTGTACTCCATTGTGATTTTCTGGTTCAGAAATTCTCCATTTGTCCAAGAAGGTAAGAATGCTTTCAGATGACAATAGAGATGGAATTGGATTAAGGGAGTTATTGCATTGCTCTTTCAGAAAGAAGACGGGCACTGAAAGTCAACCCAAAACACAATGAACTATAGACGCATGCGGAGACTTCTTAGTCAGTATTGTAACGCTCAAGAATTCCAAATTTTACTGATTAAACTTAGCAGGAGAGAGTAGACCAGGCAGCAAAAGGTTCAAACTACGCAGCCGCATCGCATCTAGTTTTGAATAAATCTTTTCAGGATCATTACGCAACAAAAGAATAAGCAGGAATTATGGAATACATGAAGTACCATTACAATTCATGAGCAGAAGATTAACAGGTCCAAAATTCGAAGAATTGAGCCCACTCAACAACAAATATCCTAATCACAAAAAGCGCATTTTGATTCTATTCTTAGTTGTGTCAGATGTAGTTATTTGAATAATCAAAGGAAGACTGAGCGCAGAGTCCACGCGAGTGTAAATCCTTCGCATTCAAAGGTTGAGCACAAAATATGATGTAGAAGTCACCGGGTGTCTTTCTTTTGAAAGGACCCACACCCTTCAAAAGCTTCCTTCGGTCAGGGTCATGACTATCCGCCTTCTCGTCTGAGCGTCTGGACTAGCCGTGTCTGCAATTCCTCATGCTCAAATGCCGTCGTCAGTGCTCGCCTGCTCGTTCGTAAACCATCATTTTGCTCGAACAGAAGGAAGATAACTTCGTTCGTTTGTCGTTTGATGAGTCGTATGACAAACACCAAGTAAAGTGCAAGTAAAGATTTTAGAACACAAGAACGCAGAGCCCTTCCTTCTCTAGTCTAACATTGTTTCAAACCAATTTACTGATCTTATCTCTGTAATTTGAAATTACGTGCCGTGTTCCGGGGCCGCGGAAGGGTTGCCTTGCTCTCGCGTTGCTTACCCGAGAAACATTCGGCGGGATTCCCACCACCAATCGCGTCATCAATAAGTAATCATCAAAATGCGCAGTTGTAACCCAGTCAATGCCAACAGCTAACTCTCAGCTGTTGAGCACTACCTTCGTAGCAATGACTAAACGGTGGGCATTATGATAGCCATGTCACATTTCCGACGAAGAGATTGCTTAAATAAGATAAACCCACGAACGCACGGTCGCTGCACTGTGCTGGAAATGGACTCCAGACACCAAGACAGTAGACAAGCTATTACTTATTCCTTAAATGCTGCGGGATAAATGAAGTCCATTGGGACGTTTAGTGCATTATTGAGAAGTAGATTTGTTCTTGTGGGTAAATGTAGCAAAATATCCCGACAATTCATTTCTGCCTCTGCCTTTAATCCCCTGATCAATTCATCCATACTTTCACCCTCGCCCTACTATGCTGCTTTATGTTTTGCTTTGCTGGTCTGACTAAGCTTGGATTCGCTTTGGTTCATGAACTGTATACCTCAAAGTTTATGCTCTCTTGGGACAACGAAGGGGAAATTTTTCTTTGCAGAAACGCACCGTAAAAGCAGAAAAACTAACAAACAATACATTATAGCTTTAGGCATGGCATGGCGTGTTACGCGTTACGCGTGTAATGAATGTTATTGGCATTCTGGCCCATTCATTCATTTCATTAGAACGCGAGCAACCGAACAGTTAGAGCACTGCTTTGAGCTACGAACCGGGCACATTAAAGCCATCGTGCACAATGAGATCATTTTCGCCGATGGTAATAAAGTGAAGGAAAGGAAAAGTCCAAGTTGCGATAAAAGTTACAAAAACACGTCCTTTAGAACTCTGGCATCGACATTTTTAGCTCTGGAGTCGTAGAGCGGTTTGATAAATTGTAGTAGAAGAGTGGTGGTTAGCACAAAGGATTTTCCCTTAAGCAAATATTGCGATTAGTATTTCCACTAACATAGTTAATATGATTCGCGAGTCAATGCAGCTTCAGTCAAGTCAAGACTCAGTTCGTGTTCGCGGCAGCTTGTGCTATTGAAACATCATTCATCAACTAAATGGATTAGCCTTTGCCGTTGTGTTGTGTCGCGCCGTCTTGCTTGGGGTAAGATGTAGGCTTCAGACTGAGACTGTGCAGTCAGGTAGTGAATAGATTTGTCGCACAAATGTCAAAACTTGATAAACGACAAATTCTTAGGAATACTCACCAACGAAAGATGAAGAAGCAGAGCAAAGCAAATAGAAAACAAAGATGACATTAAAAAGTGCACAAGTTTTACGCTTGCAATTCAAAAGAATTTATGTTCTAATTTTTTACAGCCTGCAATAAAAATGTTGAAGATTCGACACAAACAGAGAAAAGGGTCATTGTTTCCTTTTCTGTACCAACGCTTGCCTGTTTACGTAAAACGCATGTAATAAAGTTACACTTTGTCTTTTTATCAGCAATTTCAGCGTAGCCAGCGTAGCCAGCGTCTTCTTAAGCTTGGGCTAAGCCCCTGCGTGCTGCAAGATACGTGTGTCAGAGTCTAGATCTCATGACATGGTTCACTTGCAAGACGGCAAACTTAACACTTGGATATTAACATTTGTCGAACAAGTAACGATGTTACAATGAATGTTGAATTTACAGGGGACGATGACGATGACAGCCTCAAAACAGTTTAGCCTCTAACCCTCGCTCGTATTTTATTGCTTTGCTTCATGGCCACGGCCAAACGCCTGGTGGCTGCCTGGGTTCAGAGGATCCACGTTAATAAAACAAAACTTGGAGCTATACGGCTTCGACAAAATCCCCCGCATGTGCACGGTGCAGTGTTCACATCTGATAAAAGTGCAGAGGGCGAATGTCGTGATGCATGCATGTAGCCAGTTGGTGTTGACACCATTAAATCTCATGGATTCCGGGCAAGTTATTCCAGTAAAGATTAGTGCATATTAATATTATTTTTTATACACAGCAACATTATTGTTAGCTACCCTGCAACACTTGCCATAGAATGATAAGAAACATTTGCTTTATTCGCTCTTAAATCTGTGCACAAAAGTTAATGAGTATGTACATTATAGTTTCAGTCGTGGTTTAGATTCTGGAGGCTACCAAAATTTCTGCGTGACCATTCACTCGCTTCGTTTCTTCTCTTTCCGTGCATTTTACATCATACGGTACTGTATTGTGTTAACCATGCTGTCTGGAAGTTAAATCCTTATAATTTTGTATTCATAGAAATCGCACAACTGAAAAGAGGTCCAACCATGCCCAGCCAAGTGGACGACTGCACCTTTCACACAAAATTACTTTCTCAACAAATCTTTGTCTTCCTGCTCAGGATCTTGCCCATATATCCCAAGTATGTATGCATCCATTCAATGCCTCGCCTCGCAGGGCCGAACCATGTGTGCTAGAGTACAATTTGCAATGAATATATATTGTGGATTTAGGTTGGCTTACATGTGTGAACTCCGTAGCGGAAGAAATTCAGCGAGAGAAATGAGGCTAGATTATATATGTTAAGGCTACGAGATGAGATTCCGAACAAAAAAGTAAAAGCCCATCATTTTTCAACTTGACATTCGAGATTCTCCAAAACCACCACAGGAAAAAGCAATTTGTTATTAACAGTGCCCAACGGCTCAGCGTTCAGCGACGTGCCAAAGAGAGAATTCTCAAGATGAAGCTGAAGAATGAAAATATGAAGATGAGATGCTCGATACCATTCGCTCACATAGAATATGCATACAGTGCGAACATAGGACTGTGGTCCAATGAGGGTCTTTAAAAATACATTAACGCTTGTAATAGCATTTTTGACACTGCAATAAAGGACTTGTGGTCGTATGAGGAGGAAAATTATTAGAGAAGAACGTCCGTCTAAGGTCCAAATGAATGGAAAGTCGTGACTAGATTGGAAACAGAACTGAATGTGCGATTTTAAGGTGCTTTTAGCAGGACGCAAAACGACGATGTAAGCGAGGTTTGCTGGTCAAAATCCTACCGTTGCATAATTTATGGCTTGCAAACCAGAGAGATCTGGAAGCGTGGGCAGGCACCCAGTGATGATAACATCTGAACGAAACGGAACACGAGCCTCACGAGCGTGAACGTCGAAACGACGGGCTCATTTTTAAGATATTTAATCCAATGCAAATATTGATATCGTACAAACGCGACAGTAATCCTGGGCGATGTTGAATTCAATAACTCCGTACAGCCGACGAGGGAAGTGTACACATGATTCCAAGGCATGACATGAGCCCTTTCTAATAATGTCACAGCTGTTGCGCAACTGTCTCTCCTGTGAATAATTTCTCTCACTTCCTTGTTGGAGCCAGTCCGGCCCTGAGCCAAATGCAAATGCGACAGCGACAGAGCTCTACTGCAGTGTAGGGACAAAGAAACTACCAAATGATAGATGAATTTTAGTTCAGTGATCATGCCTTGGCAGGCACGAAAATGATTTTGCACGCTGAAGCTGATGGCTGCAATTTATTAAATAAAATCTGCACTGATAAAGAGACTGAAAGAGAATGACCGGGATTTGAATAGCTTATTGAATAAGAGTGAACGAAGTTAATCATATATAGCTGAAAGTCATATTTTCTCATCTCTTCTCAAATCTCATCTTCATTACGTCGAGCATATCCCTTTTCTCAATAACTCGGAGCTTTTTCTTCCTCATCTCTACCTTAATCATCGCATTTTACTTTTTATTTTATGTGCTATTAGTCAAGTCATGCAGTCCGAAGCAGCCAGTTCACAAATTCAACGCGTACAGCAATAATGGGCAACGCAACGGTGTTATTTTGTTTGATGTGGCAATACTTTTGCAGCAAGATGTGGTTAAGCCAGAGCCAAAGTAGTAAACGTAATGTGTAACACTCCCATTTTCAGATTAAATTCATATTTCCAATTTAGTAAAAAGAGAACTACTTTTCACGTTATTCTTTTGACCCGAAGGGCGTATGAAGCATGTACGGCATTGTGTAGGCTGCAGCCAGTATTAGCACGAGCAATGGATTGGAATGGATAAAAGAGCACGCAGCTTGCCATGTGGGCTCCTATTTCAAAGCTGAAAGTAATTCATTTTCTATGTTACATTCCCATTTAATGATCATTCATTCTTTTATTCCCTGATCGATTTCAAATAAAAATGAAATGCTGCGGTTTGAACACACATCAATCTTCACTTAAGCTTCATTTGCAGTGTTTCATGCAGCAAGCAACCTGAGATAGGAAGTCTGCTTGAATTTGCTATGAGCAAAAACAACGTGCACTCAGTATTTACGCATAAATTCGTGAAGTCACGCTCCAGCAAAATCCACAGATTAACTAAAACCCAAATTTATTCACAAGTTCACGGCAATTCATGCACACACATTACAAAGTTCAATTAAATTCAGTGTCCATCAAAACTGCTTATGAATCTCTCTTGTAATGTGGAAACTTCGCATCAAACTGACAGCTCATTTTTGAAACGAAACAGAATTTGGGAAGCTGCTTGCAATTAGAAAAAAACAAGTCGCAGTATGGCACGAGTGCTTGAGAGTTGAGAATTTGGAGCTGAATTTAATTAATTTCGTCTAAAATGTTAGCACGAAAAATCGTAAGGCGTGATAATAATTACATGCGAAGCTTGCTATGAGGTCATGCACGTTACTATTATCATGGACCATAACCATGAAATTCGCCACTGCAATTTGTAATCGAGCGAGGGAGCAAAAGATTCGATTTAGTTTTATTGGTTCAAACAAAAAATCGTGACTGCATCAGTTTTGAACTTCGATACCACAACTTGGATGGTTTACAAAGAAGTTTAGGTGGCATGAAATGCGAAGTGTATCTTTTTTATTTTGTTTCGAAATTGCTGTTCTTGACTTGTTTTTACTGCAGTTTTTCCATGTCTCGTCTTCCGCTCGGTTTTATGATGGTATTTTGGCTCGCTTCTGTCCTTTTCTACGATGTGAGCTGGAGCCACTTTCCTTGCGGTTTCTGCCTTTGAAGATTAACTCCAAGTTAGACGTTATGCGCCAAACTTCATTCATTTTTGGCACAAACCATTAGCATGGTGATCACTTGGTAGATGTTTCGATTCTGATGAGTCAGTTTGTACGGATTTTATAGCCTCATCAGCCTCATGATAAGAAAAGTCTTTCCTATCTCATTCAAGCCTGGTTGCATTAAGTCGACCTAGCAGACATTGAAACTGAAGAACAAAGACCTTAAAATCAACTTTTGGAAAAATATAAACGACATCTTCAGAAACTTTTTTACGATACCACAAGCAGAAGTTATGACATGAAGCGTAAAGTTGGTGGAAACTCATCAAACAATTCGTCTAAAATCTGAAGAAGTCTTCCAGAATGCCAATTCAATTCCAATTTTTTCGTCCGCATAATTTAATTTCAATGAAATGACGAAACTATGCAGCATGCTCCTGAGAATAAGTGCAATTCATTCATGAGGTTCCATGCCAAGCGGGATATGAGCATCGAGAAATTTCGACATTCAGAACACGAACTTGAACCCTACGCACTCGTAACGCGATTAATTGGCATTTGATTAATTCAGTTTTAAGTATTGAACTCTCCGCATGAGTCTGATTGCAAATTTGAACCAAGATCAAACCAAGACTGACTGAGATTATTACATGGAACATGGGTTCAAAGGGCAAGAAGCATGAAACAATAGCAATTGCAATTTCACTACTGTACTACTACCGTGCAAGATCCTCAACAAATCATTATACAATTTACCTCCCATGTTGCAAAAAGGAATGATTAGAAAACTGATTGACGAGGCATTCGCGATACTCCTGTGTTGTGTGCCTGCCTTTTGTTTATATTCAATTCATCATTCATAATTCGTGGAAGGCTTCGGTAGTAAAGTCACGTCATTCGTTGATCAAAGAAGTAGTCAAATAGTCACTGAGTCAGTCAGTCAAACTGGAGATCATTATTTTTGATAAATTCAACCACGATCCGTTCCGTGAAAGAATTTACTCAAGGTGAAAGGCCTATCAAATTATTTATTTACAAAAGCCAATCTATTGTCACTCTCATTTGTTATTGTTTGCGTTGTAAAAGGAATGCTTATTAATACAGCACGAGGAATGGTATCACGTTGGTTTAGCAAGCAATTTATAGCTTATAATATTATGATTAATGAACTTGCTCCTTGCTCGGTTTAGTCCGCTTGCTTGCATATAGAAGCAACGGAAGCCAGGTCGATTATTTCGCAACGAGTAAAAAGCACATGGCTGGTGTGCTGGCTATTTTCCAGTCAGCTGGGCAAACACAAGCACAAGAATTGAATTTTTTTATTTTCGCAAATGCAAGATACGAGTCAAAGATACATGTCGAGATACATGTCAAAGGCACGCCAGATGTGATGCTAATAAAATAATATACGACCTCATTAGCAGAGTTTAGGTAATAAAATTACAGGGTAATTCTCAATAGCAGAATGATACCGAGTAAGACGATTAAGAATGTAGAAAGTTGATTTCTTGTACTGCTTGAACTGTAGCTATCTACGAGGTGAGGAGAGGACGAGGGAGGGTGGATCGCTACGTGGACAGTCCAAGAAGCACAAGCCATTCTATACGACAAGCAGTTCAGGTATCATCAGGGAAATGAATACCCGAGCGTAATAATAATTGACATGATTAGTGCTGTGACAGGTAAAAATGAGTTTCCTGGATTCCTTGCCTTTATCAGTAGCTCCTAATCTTGTTTAGTGTAGTGCATCTAATGAACTGGGGTCGGGCAAGGCAGAGTGAGTGAGTGGCAACTGCCCAAATGGCAGGTGAACACGACAAAAGACAAACACAAAGATGACTTCATTCAAATATGTCAGCCGTTCGTCGTTGTAGCTAGTTCCTGCTTTTGTACTTTTTTCGTTCGTTCAGGAATGCGAAGTATTGTTGCATGTTGATCGATATTAATGTCCCGTCCTGCCATCCTTATCTTAAAATGTGTACTGTACTTTTCAGAATCCTGAGTAAAGAATTGTTACAAATTTTGTAAAATCAGATTACATTCAGAAACAAATGAGATGCCAACTGATGAAAATGAGGTCCACACTGAAACAGAGATTTTAAATTGGAAACAACCTACGCACTATGCGTTCAGAAAATGTTCGAGCATCGATCACTTTTTCTTTTCATGGAATTATTGCTCAAGTTGTATTTTTGTTCCTTCAAGGCAGAAACTCAGAAACAAGAACATAAAGTTTCTCATTATGCAGTCTTTTTAATGAACAAAATGCAATCATTTTCTTTCCTCGCTTTCAAGGCATCTTACTCTACAGCATAGTCGGCATAGTCTGAAGTGTTTGAATTGGTCAGGTTCATTGATTTCGTTCATTCGTAGCCATAATCACGTCATTGGGATGTACTTAATCTTAAACCCAGTAGTGTAAGAGTGCAATGACAAGAGGGTCACCGCACAGCGCAAAGTAAACATCATCATCAAATCACCATGTCCAGTGTGTGAATGACAGTAACCAGAACCACCAGGCTCAGCTCAGACACAGACTCAACGAGTGCGTTCTGCAACGTCTGTTTTGTCTGGTGTGTTAAGAAATGGAATCCAGTCTAGTTCAAGATTCAGATTTGTGTACGTACCTTCAGCAAAGAGCACAATGCTGGGAATCCAGAAGCTGCACCAAAGTACAGCATAAAATCCAAAGTTAACTCTTGAGTTCTTCATGGTTCCCACATATTTTCTAAACATAAGCAGGACTGAAGTGATGAAAAGTCTATTTCTTGAAAATTCAACAAGACTTATCGCCACGTCTCCTGTTACTCTTCACCAATTGCACGGCACCATGTTCACTTCACTTCCGCCAGTGCGATGTCACTTCAGTATTCAGTTGTAGTCCTGTAGTGAAAGTAGAGCAGGTGTATCGCCGTTGTAAGGAGAAAAGTAGAGTTGTGACTTGTCTGTTCACAGGAGACTGAGACTAGAGTGGAAAATTGTTGCTGGTTCTGCTTCTGCTTGTGAATTCAACTTGTTGATGTCAAGCATTAACGTATTCAAAGAGATTCACATTCAAAGTGCTCTCAACTGCGAGCAGGATATCAGAATACACTCTCGAAATTCTGAAAAACTGATCCCAACTTACACACTTACGCGAGTAATAGACTTCCAGTCTTGGGGTCTTCGTTTTGATGCTGGCAGCAGTAAATGCTATTCAATAACGACTCAGTCAGTCGCACACCGAGTTAAATGTTTGGTGTTTATTGGCAGTGGCAGCGTCATTCTCGAATCATTTCATCCGCACATATTGGATTGCATTATTGTGCTGCTGGTTGGTATTCCATTCCATTTCATCACAGTACATCCATATTGCTTTGTTTCGACGTTCAAGTGCGTGCGTAGTGGTTGATGCTGCCACTTGTGGATGAGGATCTCAAGCAGCGGTTAGAATTCGAATATTTTAATAGAAAATTGCGGCGGAGGCATTCACTCGAGAGAAAGAACGAGCACTTAATATTCCGTTGTCTTTGCTGTGAAGTGTGTATCGTCCATTCAAGCAGGCATTAAACAATGCAAATAATGTGAACTGAAGAAGAAAGCAGCAGTCGAATTGCAATGATGCTAGCTGGCTTCACTGCGGTGGCGGTGATGAGTGCGCTTCTTTTCTCAGCTAATGGATGACTTGCTAGAATTCTCAAATTCAATATGTTCTGGCTGTCGCTGTCGTATTTGAACTCTTTTTCAGCAATAGGTTAACTTCAGCTTCGGTGTATGCATTAGTATTCACTTCGTGCGTGGCGTGGTTTGCGGGTAACACCAAGAGCCAAGTCGAGTCAGACAAGAAGAGTACTGGGCAAGGGCATGAAGATATTAAGACAATAAATGCAACTGGGAATACGAGAAACTTCAACGAGCCAGTAAAAAATCTTGAGATGATGTAGAGAAATCGTATCTCATCTTCTTCGCTGGCTTCTTGGTTCTTGTTTTAATATTTTTTTCAAACCTCATGCTCAGATGGGTTCAGCTGCGAAACTCGGTCTGGTCTGGGCTTGGGAAAGGCTGTCTTTCAAATCGTTGCTAGTCTGCCAGAGATCTTCTTTCCCATTCACCAACGCAGCGTCTGTAATGTATACAAACAGGAAAAATGAGATAAGTCAGAATTTATGTACGGTACGGCTTCACCATATCTCAATCTACGGCTCCATTTATTCCTATTCTTCTTCTTATGATTATTGTCAATTCCGACGAAAAAACAATTTATTTACAAGACAATTCAACGCAACCGCAGCGCAAACCAGCCTGATTTTGGCTTGGGGAGTCTGGGCTAGGCATGGAGCTAATCCGTATTATAAGACTGACGCGTAATAAATGCCTGCTTCTTATCTCCACTTCCTTATGTTATTTCAAGCCAAGCAATGGTGAGATGCGACCAGAGAGAAAGAAGCTGATGCTGATGATGAGATCGCATTTGAATAATTTGGTCGCATACGAACCCGAAGCCAAAGTGGATGGAGGGAGCGCCGAGTGTGTAGGTGGCATATTCATTATTTATTGTGATAACATCGGTCGTCTGTCTATGTCACGAAATGTAGCTTGCACAAAGAATGCGTGGCTTGCACGGAGAAAGGACGTCAAATCTTATTACGCGTGCACGTACTCGTAGTAGTCTTATTCGAATTATGGCAATCTTAATTCAAGATTCTCATTCAGAGGCTCGTGCTTGTGTCAACATTAACGTAATTGAGTTATTCTTTGAAAAAGGTAGACTAGTACTTTTATTTCACCCTTGCGTATCAGCACAATGCCTCAATGCAATGCACGACGAAGATCAAGTTGAGACAAAAGGAGAGTTCCAAGTTCATAAAAATTGGTCGTGTAGACACAACATCATTAAAGTGTGGTAGGTTGTCGTAAAATCGTCCGTATGTACGAACTCGTCACCGTCCAGCGTAGACGCACAAGGCACAAAGTACACACCGTAAAACTAAAACAAACCTACTTGACATCTTAAAAGTCTTGTCTACCTAAATTCTTTAGTGCATTTAAAATAATACGTGCAACAAGCAACGACTCCAAGTAAGATTCGTTTTTGTCCTTTCTTGACTATTTACAATACACTTAAAATATGTTCTCGAAAGTATTTTACTGCTATTAGGCGCATTGCATTTACAGAAATATGTCAATAAACTGAATCTTGTATTTATGTGCTTGTCGACGGCAAATATTGCGTGCCGCAGCGAGCTAGGGTATTTTGAAGGTTTAGAAAAGGTTTACAAAGAAATAAAAGTCTCATCACCATTTCGTCTTGTTTTAATTTTCAGCCCTTTAATAAACTTCTGTTTGATTTACTTTCGAGGTTCTGTCTACTGCGTAATGTCACAAGACAAGACAAATGACGGTGGGCCAGATTTGTAATGCACTTTAAAGGCAATTAGACACTTAATTAAGCTGCTACCAGCTTTACAAAAGTCGCCACCTTAAATGTGTGATGGTTGTTACCTTCAAAAGTCAAAGCACACATTTTAAAGAGAATCGGACTTTATATGTTGAGAGCTGGCACGAACAAAACTCGAATCATCGCGAACTACGAAAGATCGGTTTAGACGTTCTCTCCTTCAGCGTCCCGTCTTCATTACCAGAGTCACAGCTAACTTAATTGTAAACACATTTTCGTCACTAGTCTTTGTTTTAATTCCGCATTCAAACCCAATTTACTTCCTTCTTCATTCGTTCGTTCGTATTTTCACTCTGGTGAATAAAGTAATTAAAATGCAGCTGTGACACCTTTGCCACTTTCCGTGAATTGCGGGAGCGACTGTCGGCTGCAATGAAATATTAAAGCCACATAAATTCTCATTCTCATTTTAAACTCCATCTCTTTCCAAGCACAGAATATTGTTTTGCAAACACAAAGTTTTAAATTGCCATTTCATTCGCATTTACACTTTGCATTAGATTTTATTAGATTCGGTATGCTTGCGCGCTGTGGTGGATTTGGTAAACTTTTCCCATCAAGATATTATGATTATTGATGCATTAACCATATTAGAAGCCTTGCCGGTCTCGGTTTTAAGTATTTTTATTTACATTTGCAATTTTCGCGTGTTATGCGCTGTTATCGCATTAAAATCTCTTTGAGATTATGAAAAGTTCTCCAGCTGTTCTCGCTGTAATTTCCAGGCCATTGTGCAACGTCAGCCTCAACTTTCTTTTTGTCGTACACATTAGTCTCTTTCCACGCACCTGTCAACTGCATGCCAACTAAAAAGAACATTACCAACTTCACTTTACTATGGTTTGAATACGGAAATGCAACTCTTTATGAGCTGGTTTCTTTATTTACACATTTTATTACTTGACTTTGTGCTTTTCAGTTTGCAAGACGAAGAGAAATGTATTCATGACATGAAACTGTTGCGTCGAGCCTTAAGGAAACTTTCTTTCACAACTGCATATGTGTCTGAATACTGAATTAAGCGCACTCGCAGGATTCGCTCTTGAATGTTGAATGCGTTTGGCTTTAATTCCCAGTTGTCGACGCTTTCTTCACGGCTCATCCCCTCGCGCTCGTTGAAAGTCAAGCGCAACTAGATTCTAGTGAAACTAAATAATGCAAGACCATGCAACAAAACTGCGTGTGTCGCGACTCTCAAGTGGGTGCGAATATGACTGCACGTGTCCGCGTACATGCCACCTCAACTGCCTGATAGAGCAGCATGCATGCAAGCGCGCTACTATTAAATATTAAACTTGCATATGTGGGGGCAAGAAACAATTTAATGCTAATTTACAACTTTCGCCTAGACACTCCCGTACTCGACTAGCCTACCTGTGCGCATTGTATAAAAGAAAGCGAACCAATTTCCATGCATTTCAATGAGACAGTCCAGTAATGAGTTCACAATTTAAGGGTAGAACTTCAGAGTGCTGCAAAATTTGAAATTTCTTCATGGACCACAGAAAACGCTGTCGGGTTGGTTTAAAAGTGGGACGCAGAAGTAAAATTTTTACAAAATGTAAATTACCCTGTCTCCTCTTGATAAATTTATCTTGAAATACAAAAGAACGATTCCTCGTAGTTGCAGTTGTGAACAGTTGAAGTGAACAGCAAGAAAGTTGCTTTGTATGCCTCTGCTTTCTTTATGCATTGTCGGACAAAGTCTCTATCGATAAAATTCACATGTGGTAGTACAAAGTTGGGTCGTGCAATAAAAGATTTTATTATTCATTGCATAGCAGTTTCGCAGATCACACTTTTGTTGTGTAAATTTTTCTACATTGGCGGCGATCGTGTCAATGTGTTCACAAAGTCCGATAATCCGTGGACGTAAATTCATAATCTTACACACAGCAGCAAGGCACAATAGCGGAGAGGCACCAGACGAATATAATCGTATTCGCAGTCGGTATTATAAAAATATTTGTTTACTGAAGCGCTGCCGGAAAGATAACAAAATAATCTGTATTACTCGAGAAAAATGAATGGGGTAGGCTGTAGAGCCGTCGGCAAGAGACGCTGTGTCAGGCGTCACGCCAAACCAGTGAATAAAGAATGAACTGATCGCTGTCGCCTGTCGACAAGTCGCTCGCACGCTAAAGTTGACCACATTCAGTGTAATAAATGTTTGATTTTTGAGAATGTAAATCTCTGGCACCAGAAAAATGACGAAATGACGCCAAAAATTTCGAGAGTATTTCCTGTTAATAAAATCCAGCTGCCGTCGCCTTTGATTTTTGCCGTACACGTTTGGCCAAGTCCACGTCGAACTCATAAGTATAGGAAGCTACTATGGCTTTTTGAAATAAGGACATTTTGTGGGGAAATTACAGTTTAATCAAGCAAAAATTTCACTAGTGGTAATGTAAGAAGTTTATAGATTCCACAGATCCCAATTTAATGCCAGTTTCACCAATACATAAGTCATTGATGTGTGAAGCACCATGGCCGTGCCAAGTTCTCCCATGATCATCATATTGATCGGAAGCAGAAGTGATACATGATGAATTGGAATTGGGTCTGTAGGAACCGTGATATTGAAACTTTATTCTTGTCGCCTGTACCAGGACAAATGCGGATATTGGCAAGAAGTGTCTCCGGCACGATCGATAATCAATCAGAGCTTGGTCAAGCGGAACGAAAGATAGGTCTCTAAATTACGTATGTGCAGCACACGACATTGGACACCGTTCACGGTGGGACTTGCCATTTGTGCTCTGTACTCTTGATATGACATGTTGTCTGTCTCGGACGAGGAAAACGTGAAAGATAGAACGATGAACATGTTCAATTTTTGTTTCGTCCCTTCCTCTTCAGTCGACTGATCTGGCTGATCTGAATTCCTCTCATTCCTGTTGAAATGCAGTCTATCATCCTCAAATCCTTTACCGGCTAAAGATTACGTGGCGCAGGGAAAACTGCTGATAAGTGAAAGAGCCAATACACAGTTTCCGGTTGACTGAACTCGAAAATGCACTTTGAAAAAAATTGAATGAGATACGTACAAATAAATCCGAGCACACATTTCCTGCACTGCGAACACCGCACTCGAGCCGCGCCAAGCCTAGCCAAGCCGGCACTCGGAGGGATTCAATGAAAGTAATTTTGAATCTACTTGTGTGTGCAGTTCTCGTGTTTCACATGAATACCGAATACACGGACGAGGACAGGACGAGAGATCTAATTCCAGGAAAAGAATCTACGCATTCCACTCAGAAAGCTAAACAGCCATGGAAATTCAGTATTAAATACTGCAATTCAAAGCAGTCAGTCGTCAGTCTCCTGCCACTCCCACCCTGCGTTGGATGGAGGAAGCAGTCACGAATTATTTTATTATTATTTTGATGGATTTCGAAAAATGCATGCACAATCTTCTTAGGGGCCAGCAGGAGAACAGCGAAGCAAAGCGGATAAAGAACGTTCGCTTCGCCATGGCGGTGCTTGGTGAAAGGAGCTCGGCGCAACGTTCAGTGGATCTGAAATAATAATGAGAACAATAGAAATACGATAAAAGAGTGACTGCTGCCATTGCCAGTGCGAGTGTGACTGAGAACAGCAGAAAAATTCAAGCCGACAAAATTGTTTTATATCTTATATGTGCATTTTTAAAATAAAAGCCACGCGACTCGATCTTTTCGCTTCCTTCCTCTTTGGAAATCTCTCCGGCAGCGTGGCAAGCAAGCAAGATGGCTTCGATATGGCTGCATGGTTTCATGACTTCATTTCCTTCCTTCCGACTGTTTCTTGCGACTTTCTCTTGCGCCTACATTCTTTTGAATTCGACTCTTCTCGCTTCGCAGCTCTGCTCTGCATATTGGATATCAAGGCGACTCATGCATCAGAATGTGAATGCGTCGAAAAATGCCTGCATTGGATATTTCTGAAAATGACAGCGCTCTGAATTATAAAATTGCAAAGCGACACATTAATCCATTGTTGCTCGCTCGTAGCTCAGCGAAAAGTCAAGTAGGGGAAAGGCTTTTAATGCTTTCGGTTATAATTTCAGAATTTTTCGGAGGAACACATAAACAGAAAAGACTTAATTCTTCGAGTGGAAGTAATGTGTTTTTCTCTCTTGACAAAGAATCAGTCTGTGCGGGTGAGCATTATCGCGATTACAATGAAGTGTGTCTGCCTGCTGGAGCTCCGACCAGTCGCCACGCCAGCACTCGGAAACTCGAACTCGACTCGCCTATCGCCTTGCATTCACTTTATGATTCTGTGATGATGATGTATCCTCTTTGACATTGGAATATTAATTAGGCGCACAAACACTCAGACTCGGTCTCACACTGGTGAAGTGCGTCGACGTCGCGCTCGTGATTCACTAGTAGAAAGAATCAGATTATGGTTCAGCTGACTGGCTGGTTTCATTCTGGCGTATTACTTGGCATGAGATCCGGGGCCTGATATTGGTTCCAAACCAATTATGATGTTTTCCCAGTGACAGAGGGATTAATAATACTAAAAGTCCAGCGCCTGCAAACTGGAATGAATAGAATGCTTCATGCTCTTTGCTTAAATATTTTCCATCCTTTTCTGACTCGTCAGTCTCTTGCTGACTGTCTGGCGCTGGCTATTCATTACAGAGTAGTAGAAGTACTCTTGCCAAACGCCAGCCACGGTCCACGGTTCCAGTTTTTATTGTTGCGGAGATGGTAATGGTCAGATAAAATACAAAAACATTACTCAACGAGCAAAACCTCAAAGCAGCAAGCAACTACGCATGGAACATGAGATGAGAGCAATGAACATATAAGTTATTTGTTTGTGTGTTGTGCACTCGTTCGTTTGTACGGTGCTCCTCATTCCGTAAAAGTGGTACATTCATCGGAAAATTGTAAAGCTCCAACTCATCTGCTGAGTAATGGAATAATAGAAAGATTATTGACCAAAGCGGGACAATGATGCTCTTTCATTAATATATATTTGTGGGTCGTAGTCTTTGAGCTTTGACTTGTCCCTGTCAAGCAGTTACCAATTTGGTTGAAGGATTCTGGACCAACTCCCAACAATATTTTCAACTCAAGAGCAATATGAAACGTTGACTTGGACGTAGATGGAAGAGGAAGTTGTTAAAAGTCGCAGTCGCCTGGAAGTCGCAAATTAGTGCTTACGCTGTGGAAAGCTACGAGGCAGCCGAAGTAAACGCGTACAGCACACACGAGATTTCATACTCGTGAACATGAAATGTGTTAGGAGTTGATTTGTGTGCTTGGCAGACAACAATACTAGCGAATACTATTCGACTGATTGGTTAATTTTATCAGTGAGGTTTAATGAATTAAGACACTTGTAATAGCTCTACATCTGCAAATGATTACAAATTGCAAATCTTTATACGTTACGTTTTTCGTACCTTGTGCTGATTCCGTTGTAAAAATACACAAATCGTAATTCTACAAGAGATAATCAACAGTTTAGCAGGAGCACGCCATACAAGAGAGTCAAGTCGAAAGTAGTGCTGTTTACAGATTTTGTAATGTTCCTCGGAGATCACGGCAAGTTGCAAGTGCTGTCCGGCCGTGTCGAGTCCATCGAAATGTAGACGCACAAATATTATGATTCATGCTTTACGTTATTCTAATGTGAACAAGTATGCAATTAAATAATCCTTCACATTCAAACGCCGTTGTCGTGCTGAAGGATTACATTCGGCAACGCACACGCTAAACCCATCATCAAAGAGAAATATTCATACTTGAATAGTGGAATTGGAATCACGGTTCCACAATTTCTATTCAAGTTTTTCAAGTGAGCTCTGGAATGGAAATATCTGAATACGCCCAGCCCAAATTCTATTCAGTTTATGAGGAACGTAAGGCCAGACATGGCATGGCGCGAGTAATAACAATAATAATGAAGATGTTAACTCTCAGCCATTATTGGCAACATTCATTCTTGCAGATTCAATTAATTAGTAACTCGTGAAGCTTTCCTCAGTGTCAAGCCGAGCCAGGCCTGCCGATTTCCTCGACATTAGAGGCGAGCCAAGAGAGCAGAGAAGTGTGGGCGCAAAACACAACACGGCTTGGTTTCGGAAAACGTGAGAAGCGTGATAGGTGTAATAAATGTTTGATAATGGTAATGCAGAGGTACGGATAATAATTTATTATTAACGATTGACATCCGAACACGCACAAGCAAGTCGGTCTTCTGTCTGCTGAAAATAAAGCGTAATTTTAAATCATTCCATTCATCTTCTTCGCAAACGATACACGAAAATAGGTCTGCATTGAAATTCACGCTAGGCGCAAACGAGCGTTTGAGTTTGAAGATTCATGTCTATGAACATTGTTTGCGGGTGTAGACACTCGATCACGTTTTCAGCCTGCCTGCGTCCGTGCGTAATTTGTTAGCACGAGATTGCAGTGTAGCCGGTTCATCGCAAAGCACGCCGCGGCAAAAATAAAGATGACATGAAATATTGTCGGAACAGATTTTGCGTTAAGAGTGGACGAGTGGCCGTGTCTGGAGAGTAGGCCAACACGGAAAATTCGACTCCTGGTGTAATTTACAGTCATGAAATTCATGTAGTGTCCATTAGCACCAAGATAAATAGCTTTTCGAAGGGAATAACCTCTAAAGTTAGCATAGCAGTGCACTGCTATTGCCATGGTCGAGAAATCTAAAGCAGGAGGGTCGTAAACCATTTACCAATGTACACAACCCAAGCTCGGCCATGCAGTTACATTTACATTCGATGTATGTAAAAACGAAAACAGCAACGGTTATAAATAAAAGTGGCCGCACATAAAAATGAAATCCAATTGCCTGATTCGGAAGCGTGACCAATAAATGACAGCGACCGAGGGACACGACTGATAGCAACGTCGGAAGTGTATTCGCACCTTTTAGGCAGACCATTCACGTCCCGGAATGTATTAGACTTTATTGATCTTAAACATGTTACCTTCATATTCAGCAACTCGCCCATAAATTCACCGTCGTCTTATTTTTGCGTTCGCCCAGTTTTATGGCCCACAAATTCCAAGTCATCAACATGATGCAGAATCCCACTTGCCCCATTCTGCTGTATTGCAGAAATGCGCGACGCCAGCCTGGCATGGCCACACCACAGTCGCAAATGTGGAAAGGGAATAAGTAATAACCTATAACCATAACCGTAGCAATTCAGCGCAGTTGTTGCTCTTAAAGACCGTGAACATGGATCGAAAGTTCAATCCTTCGCGGGTAACGCTGCGTTTGGGAGTAATATTACTGATAAATGATATTCATTTATCTTCCACACCACGACCGACCAACAGACTACGCTCACCTGGTCGCTGGTTCGAAGTCCCAAGTGCCAATGCCAATGCCAATGCCAATGCCAATGCCAATGCCAATGCCACAGCACTGTGCACATTGTTGGGCAAGAACCAGAATAAGAACGCGTAAGAAAGGTAAGAATGTGAACAATGAAATGAGATGCAGATGAGGACGAGAATCAAAGATTCGGCTAGCTCAAGTTGGATAAATCTCCCTTGAATTGCTTTATACGAAGAGGCATGATGCAAGGAATCATATACATGCGTAAAGCTAAGACTCGGAGAACAACTTAATTTACTCAGTCAGGTCAAATAAATCAGTTTGAAGACATCACTAAATCACTTGTCCATCGTCCCTCCAGTAATCGTGCACGAGGAGAGGACGCATGCATTGTACTGCACGTACAAGTACAAGTGAAGTGTCTCGCATTTCGAAGAAAGTATAAAAGCCAAACATTGCTTGTCCACAAACTGAAAGATATTGTAACTTTGTTTTACTTTACTGGAGTTCAAGTCAACAAACGAAACGAACATCATAAAGTCACGAAGGAATTTATAATGGCATGTAAACATTTAATTGTGCGAAAGAGTCATAAATACTTCTAATGCAAACTTCCCTTCGTCACAACAATGAGCATTGGAGATGGATTGAACTTGTCTCAATTTCAAGGGGCAGCGGAGTGGTTAATTTAAATGTTTAAATGCTCTTGCAAGAGGCAAAGATACAAACCCACCTTTTGAAGAATGAGAATTCAAGAATCCGTGTATTTTTTGGAGAAATCACAACTCGCAAATCGTCTGCCGAAATTCTCTCCCACTGTTCAGCGTCGAATTTTTTGCCAATTTTTGACAAGTACAACTTGTGACTATAAATTTATTGTAATGACCCCTTCCCTTTCGGTACAAGTTTCCAAGTTTCGTTGTTGGTTTTGAGGTTGTTCTGTCGTACTTACGCAAATGGGCGCAGAATACTAATCGGAACTCAAAACATGAACAATGCGTGTACGCGTAGCGTCGAATCAATTTGAGGCTATAAATTATCAAGTCTCAACTTTTTGTAATTTTTGTGTCACTGCAACTCAAGTCAGTCACACCTGCACTCACGCACTTCCTACTGCTTGCCTTGTTCATGAGTTCACGCAGCACAGCACCCGATGACTTCTTGTTTATGCGTTACGCGTTTTGAATGAGGAGTTTCTTGACAAACTGGTCAATTAAAACTGATGCGAACGAGGTTTAGATAATTATGACTTGTTTATGCGTACTCAACTTTTGTACAAACCATGCGACGCGATGTCCAAGATCTTTGATCAAGATTGCAAATAAATGCGGCTTTTATTTCTTGAACTTGAATCACAATCCACGGTTCACGTACCGGCGAGAATTTTAATTCCAAAGAAATTCGCGTAGTCACAACTTCAACAATAAATTGTGACAATGTCCGATCGAACAGATGCACTTGCAGATGCGATGCACGACGAGAACAACGGCTTCAACGATGAGGATGGTGTAACGGAGATCTTTACCCTTCCAAAGATAAACTGCAACTGGCTCTAACTTTGGCTCTGTTCTGTTTAGTACCTCACGCTTGGAGATGAGGGTACATTGCACTTAATGCCTAGACGGTGCGTAAGCGTAATGTGTACACAAAGCCTCAGACAAGCACAGACACGGACTCGCAGTGAAAGGGAAAATATCCAATGCACACAAAAAGGTGGTACACGTTTCATGGCTCGCTACAAGGGAGACAGCGACAGTGGACAGGCCAGGGTGTTGTTTCTGTTCTTTCTACAATGTGTGATACATTTGGACTCCCAGAATAGAAATGGACAATCGCGTTCACAGAATCAGAATTTCCTTGCACTCGGTCGGACTACACGACTTTCACACAATAGGTTACAATTCGTTCCCATTCCTAGTTTAGTTCTTAGCAAAAATCCAGTGGCAGTGGAAGCACATTCGCCTTTGCCCGGCATGAAATTTCCCCTTTCTCGCTTACGTTGTCAGTGGCCATCCATTATTTATTTCATTCTGCTCTGTGGATTGTGTCTCATCCTCGTCCTGACTCCATGCACTTCCTGCACAGCACATTGCGTCCCGTGAGGAGGCTAGCAGCCAGGCTCCTTCTCGGTCGGTTTAATTTTTGATGATGTATGGCAACCGAGATTCATGAATGGAAACTCTCCGTTGGCTGAAGTTTTCCATGCTGCCGCCGCAATAACCAAGCCAAGAGTTACAGCATGGAGGATGGCAATGTTTTGTGATAGCAGTTGGGGCGTAAAAATGTCCCTGGCAGCATTGCCCTAAATTTTCATGCGGTGCTTCTAATGAAACAATGACAATAGCCCTTGCTTTGCTTGCTTAAATCTGAACGAGAAAAGACAAGTATATCCGAGCGAGCTGCAATCGATCCAATTTCGACCTCCGGATCACAATCAAATCGGTATTGCATGAAATAATTCAATCTAGCTTGTAACATACCTTGGTGACAGACTACAGATTGAAATTGCTTTCTCTCGCTTTGAAAAATCTGACACAAGTCAACTCGAAACAAAGTACAGTGAAGGAAGCTATAGAAGCTATGAGTTTGTGCAGAATTCGAACAGAGTAGCAGTAACCTATGCACTTGTTGGTAAATATCGCCAACTTTCTTCTTGCACGAGTTCACTTGGATGACTGGGAAATTCATTCCGATGTGCAAGCTACCGGTTTCCGCTTCATTTTTCAAAGCAAGAAATTGTTTCCACTGAAAGCAGACACACATACACACACACTGAAATGCTTCTTAGCTTTTCGGGTTGAACTCATATCTGCTGTTGCTCGGTGCGTTCAGGCAAATTTTTTATTCAACACAGGTTCGGATACTGTTAACGAGAGTAGGAAGAGGGCAGAGTATAACGAGACGAGATTACTTTCCACCTTGCACTTTCCGCGTTCCACGTTTGAGAAATCCGAGTTAAATATAGCGAATAGCGCTTGATATGATATTCGTAGAATGTGAGAATTCTTTTGCGACAGGCGACAACTTTCTTCTGCCTTGCTCTTACTCGCGACTCTCCAAGAGAATGTTGTTGCAATATTGAATTTGACAAATTCAATGCTGCGACAAGGACAAGGCAAATCCAATACTGCTGATGCGCATGAATTCTGCAGTTACAAGACAGCAACTCAATTCAACGGCGAGGCAGACAATGACAATCTCAAAATAATAACGACTTTGACAGATATGCGTTCAGGTTGTAGACAGGCATCCAATTGGATGAAAGGAATATTGAATTCATATTCAGATGGAACAGACAGGCGAATTGGATTTGGATTCATACTGATGAGAAAAGTATCTGGAACCCGTTGTTCTTTCTAAAAACGAACGCCGAATAATTTCTTGACAAAGTGACGATATGCTGCACAAAATACTAGGTTGATATTTGGTCTGACCTTAGTGTCCCAGAATTCAGCTAGGTCAAGTGCTCATGTTTTGTCGCAAGGCACAGCCGCCAACTTTCAACCATGAAATAACAGAGCCTCTACCCTTGGTCTTGATCTTGAGTTCTGTCCTGGCCTTTTACAACAGTTCCATTTTCAGCCGAATTTAAAAATACATTTCATGTTTATTTTTCAATTTTCAAAGATATTGATTTCAAACAGCTTGGGTTCTTGGATTGGGGTTGGAATGCAGCAGCTCAGCTCAACAATGAAAGCATTGAGCACTCGATTAGACATTATTCATTACAGGCTGAACTTGGCCCAGCTGAAATGCCTTTCGTTTCATTGTAAGAAGGTGACCTAATCTTCAGTCTCTTAAAGTCCAGAAGCGTTTTCTGTCAATACGACTATCAAAATCCTGTTCAAGATGAAAAAATAAAGTAAGGGCTTGACTGAAAGAATTGTTTATTTATTTTGCTACTGCGGAATGGACTTTCGTGTAATTTTAACCAAGTGTGCAGTGACTAGCATTTAGTCTGGGACTTGGAACGGTAATGGAAATATGCAGGAGGGTCTTAATCCACCGCTGCTGAGCTGCTCGGACGGAGCACATTGCACATGGGTATCGTTTACTCTTTACCAGATGTCAAATAAAGGACGGACGAACGTTAGTCCTTTTTAATGCTTTTCTATTTAACTTCATAAAGTACAAATACTAATTCCATTTCACTTTTGACGCACAGATTCTGTTCTGTTTTTGCTTGTGTTGTCTATTGGTGCTTTCAGAAACCCAATTTCCAAGTCAGCCAGTACTTACCCCAACCTACCTTACCCTAGTCTTATCCTACCTTATCCCAACAATGGCATGAGTCCTGAATAGGAAAACGGATCATTTTCACACATCTTTCAGGGCAAGGCAAAGGCCCTTGCTACAATGTTTATGGAAATAATACGTATGTCATAATGCGAATTCATAGATTATGCAGCTTTGTCTTACGCATTCACGGCAAGCATTCTTATGAGTTCCCCGACCTATAAACCCATTCACTCATCTCCCCCATAGTATTAGATTACAGCATTGCAAGGAGACTTATGAAAATTAAATCGACGATATTGTGGATGTGCTTTTGTTTCATTTTGCTGGCTAAAGGCTTATTTTTGTCCTAGTGTCTTTTCTGATCTAGAACAAACTAACAGAGCTGAAAGCTCTCTCCTGTAAGGAATCCGGATCACAAACAACTGTTTACCAACAAATAACCGCGCTCCACAAGATTGAATAATCTGTCACAGTCTGTGCATAAATGGGATGGGAGAATACGATTTTTGCAGAGGGTATATGTGCAAGTCGAAGAAGCTCCTAGGAATGCGAAAGCATTTCGGCTTGTCGGACGTCGAATATCCTCTCAGAAAACTTTACGAACTGCGAGTTACGACAGTCTAATCATGCACCTATGCGCACCGTCCGCTATCCAAATCTACTTACAATGGTAGATAAAAAACGCATTGATGTATTGTCCTTTTTAGGCAATAATGAACATTAATGTTCTTGTTTATAATTTTTTACAGCATGTTCATGCGGCCACACAAATTAAAACCATGAACATTGCACGAGAAGATGGTGAAGAGACGAACTCGGGTGAGTCAAATCAGCATCAGTCTTGCGAGGCGCAGTCAAGTCTTCGACGGTCGGCTTCTCCTGGTCCGAGCTAATGTCGAAATGCTTCGATACGCATTTCTATTTCGAATTGAACGTTTACACCGGATTATAACAATGCATCATAAATGAGTTGCATCTTATGGTGCATAATTTTCATGGTCCATTAGTAGCATACTATTATTATATTCTATGCAGTTTCCGCAGGCAATACAAATTACTTACGCCAGACTCGTTCAGCAAATCATCATTAAGTAACATGTAATATCATAATCATCATTGGAGTCTCAAGTTTACATGCTTGTCAAAAATGTGCGTACGTGCTTTGTCTGATGAAGCATCTGAGGTTTACGCAGATTGAAGTAAATTAAATGAATGCCTGAAAATAAGTACATTTCATAAATTTCCCGGTTTCCCGACTACATTATATTATGAAGCTACAAATGTATGCCAACACCAGGCAATGCTGAAGGTCAGTTCTTCAGCGTCGGCGATCGTAATAACTTTAATATCGTACAGGCTGCCACACTTTACAGTGCTGTTTCGTACTTCCTGGAGCCGGAAGCCAAATCGTAAACCAACACCAAGCAATAACGCAACTATTTAATTGCGGCTCTGAGATCGACTACCAACCAGAAAAGCTTTCACAACGTTATTCATTAGCAGTCATACAAATGTAAGCAACGGCACCGGACTCTTATTATATTTGCGTCTGGCGTCTGGATTTCTTCCAGGCAAAAAACGATTAAACTACTGATATTAGATTTTTACTACCGGACCTATAAGACAGAAAGTGTCCTGGCCGGCTTCACTCGAATTCGAAACATTCCTGAGAATGCGGGATGGATTCGTGCAAAACTTACCGCAGGTTTTCCTTAGAAAATGACAATGGATTTCGCCTAAACATGGCATATGAGTATGTAAGGACTGAAACGGTTTCGCACGACTAAATCTCTCATGTTGCGACTCTATTGTTACGCTTCCATTTGTCTGTAGCAGAAGAATTCTATGGATTAGAAATGACAAGTGTGAACAGCACGACTGCCACCACATGTGCCAAAATTCTTCCTTTGTGTTTATCCATGTGGTAGGTATTTTGCAGTTTTTCCGCAATTCCTTTTATTTCCCATCCTTGGGAGTACAAAAACATTTATTATCTCTTGCGCGTTTTGTTGTAGAATTCATTGTTGGACGCCAACACGGCGCAGAAGAATAATCCTCAGTGACAAAAATTATAGCGGTTTACTTGGCTAAGATGAACATTTTCGGAGTCAGCGAACCATAAGTTTGAAAACACATGTACGAACATACATAATTTCTCGCAGTATTAATTTTTATTGTGACAAACGGTGAGGACGGTAGAAGAGGCAATAAATATGGATTTGCGTGCGGCTGAGTTGAGCTGCGACCTCAAGAGCCAAGATGTTGTGGTATTGTGCCAGTATGCAAAACTCGTCGACTCCACTGATCAAAAATTTTTGGGTCTTGGATTCTATGCCGCGCGTACGCTGGCAGCTGCACCAGGCACCATTCTTTTGACAGTGTTACAATTTCCTTTCGGTTTCAGAGTTTAAGGTTCTCTATTATTGTTGAGTGGGTTTTACACAACAAGAAAGCTGAGAAGGGGACACGAAGAAGTGCATAATTTTGGTGACTTATTTGCTTTTCAGGGTGTTCGTGTTCAGCTCGACGCTTCGCTTGGCCAGACGAACACATGTTTATGAATGGACCGAAACGTGTCAGAGTTCTCCCTACAAGTTTAAGTGTAAGAACATCTCATCCCATGTGTGCACTCAGAACATGACAAATTTTTCAAAAATTGATGCATTCTTGGGACGACAGCCTGGTATTTCAACATGCAAGTGGTACACTCACTTGGCTCAGATTTCCAAAACCCAACCAGCTCATTTTCAAAGTTCACTCCGCTGTAAATCCGCCTTTTCCAGTCGTTCGTGAAATCTGACCGTAATTGAGACAAGAAGCCAAATAAAAACAAAGAGGAGGTTCTACTTTAAAGACTTTGGAGTCCAGTTTTGTATGAAAATATTCTTCAAGTGTTCGTTTTAATCTCTGCCAGCTAATTTTAGTTCCTTTCTGTTTGGAGCAGCCTGTTAATCAATTTCCCGTATAATCTCACGTGTCACTGAAAAATTATTCCTACTTTTCATAAGTACCTTGGATTTTGTAAATGAAGCCCAACTTCCTGTATTCATTAATTCTTGAATCTTGGCACAGTTTGCATTAACGTCAAGTATGTGCGAAATATGACATTTGACAAATGAGCACCTCGGGATACGTCCGTATTTAACTTATCAAACATTGCCGAATAATAACAAAAGAATTCTTTTGCCCCCACCACAGAAAGTCGAACACGTGGCTTTTAGTATACTCTGCACAGTGGGGTATTTACGAGAATTTGGTGCGCTGTGCATTTTAGCATATGAAAAAGTTCCAACTTTGGAAGCCAATAACTGCCTTCCGGATGGACATGGAAAGGTGGTTTTTGCTGCATATGAAATGCTGGGATTATATGA